>JBCJKH010015425.1:0-13827 GCA_039877255.1 Loriculus beryllinus
CTCCTTCGACCTGCTGGTCATGCTCCTTTTGATGCAGCCCAGGATACGGTTGCTTTCTGGGCTGCGAGCACACACTGCAGCCTGCTCATGTTCATTTTCTCATCGATCACCACCCCCAAGTCCTTCTCCACAGGGCTGCTCTGCTTTGCCCAACCTGTATCTGTGTCCTGAAGCCAGTTCTAAAATTCATTCTCTAGTCTCCCATTTGTCTGCTCAAGTATCTCAAGCTTCCTCAGAAATGTATCATTTTGGGTAATTACGTGGCTAACTGAATGTATTGCCATGCTTCTCAATAAAGAAAATTAATTACAAAATTGGTTTGGGCAAGGTGGGAAAGATGGAACTGGCAGAATGGGCACTTTGTTAAAATTTGCATATAGGGTATATTAAAACATACTTACAACAGACTCAGGCATTTCAATGGTTATTAACATTAAACTGCATATCCTCCTCCCTAGAGCAAGACTAAAACAATAGTACAACAAAAAATGAGCCAGGAAACCAATTCATTGTTCATATAAAAGAGAGAATGCTTAAAAGCGTGTGCTGTTTTTCCTCCCAGCCTTCTGGAATTTGTACTCATAATCAACCTGAACTGCCTTATATAAGTTACTTCCTTCTTGAGTGATTCCTAAACAAATTTACCTTAAGACAGTATCAGCACTCAATAATTATGAAGCAAAGACTGTTGTTATAAATTCACACATTAAAATAAATGCATACATTTAAACGACGATATTAAATGGGTATATTAACATTGAAAGAAACCAAAAAAAGGCCAAAGCTTAAGACCAATGTTCATTACTAAAAAGCTCTGAATTGCTATTAAGAACATTGCAATATTAAAAAAAACATTTCTGAGACTTAAAAACTCAGTAGGTTTTAACAGAGAAACTTCTTCTACTATCACACTGGTATTAGACAGATTTGTTTGGGTTTTTTTTTTTTTTGCTTATACAGCTTGCTGCTTTCACTAAAATCTTCAGTAACATTGTATCACATTACCACTTGAAGCATCCATTATTGAGGTTCCTTTCTCAGAGAAATTGCAGTTTCCATTGAAAGCTTAAGCTCTTAAGAATTGCTCAAACTTCAAAAGAGGCCAGCAACTAATAGCTGGATGCCTAAGCTGAGGGATAGGAAGCCATGTGAGTTTGCAGATAGGACAGCGTACCTGACATAAGAGTTTAAAAATACCTTTGACAAAACAGAATTTTTTAAACATTAGCTTATTCATATTTAGAAGTCTAACAATTAACTGAATTTTTACCCTTTTACAGATGTTTGCTCACTAGTAGGTCAAAAATAAAGCAAACTGAAAGGCTGGCATTCTAATTAACAGCACATGAAATGACAAAACTTCAAAAAATATAATATTTATAATATGCTCAACTCTAACAGTAACAAAAACCTTCTATCTTGAAATTGGTCTATCTTGATCAAGTCAGGGGAAATTTAAACCCGAAGGCACTTGTTTGGTTTCTGCAATGAAAGAGATACAATGTACTAACTTTTTTCATTCCAGCTCCTTAACCCAGCCAATACAAATTCCTGGATAGCTTCCTCTTCCAAATGTGGTTTAATGTTTTAATATTCAAACCAAAAATTCTAAGTGTTGACATCTATTTGTTACCTGAGACAAGCCAACCACAACCTCTCCAGTTTGAGTTGTCAGCTGCACAGATTTAAAAAATAAATAAATATAGAATTACATGTGTAATACAAAACTGTGAACTTCATCTTACTTACTGTTTAAATAAGCAATCTGATTACACAAAGATCATGGAACTTTTTTTTGCCTTTCCAGAAGTGGTATGAAGTGTTATGTCTATCAAGTTCATTTACACCTTAGAGTGCTTTTTCATTGCTCAGGCAATGAAAGCACTGAATGGAAGTTTGTGTTTATGCTCGCCCTAGATCCTAGATAACAAATCTAGGATTTGATTAGGAGAACTATGTTTTTAATGTACAGCTAATACATTTCCCAATTCTTAATCACTTGAAGACCCTACAAAACAAAACCGTCTTAACAACAGTGAATGATAACACACTGGAATGGCAGTTGGAAGATAAGTCTCTCCCCCCTTTTTCCTCACACAGCCCTGGGAACTTCTGCATGTAATAGACTTTGCCTGGGGACAGCCTGCAACAGCCAACTTTAAAAATACTTTAGCTCTCCTAGGTGCTGAGATGCTGGACTTGTTAACAATTAAGTATTTCAAATAATAAAATTATTACCACAGAGCTTCAGATACGTATAAAGAGATTCACCTCTCTCTCAAGGAGATGTGTCAGGCCACAGATTTTACATCCAGATAATCAAGAACTGTATTTCAGTATGCTGCTTCTTTGAAGGAAATGGAGAAGTTCAATGAAATGAAATTTTAAGATACTCTCCAATTCTCTTTTGTGTGAATACATATAGATTACCCTCCTTTCATAAAACCCTGTAACTTAAGGACTTCTAGTTGCAGTTAACACCATCACACTGAACTCCTCTCCATGCTACTATACAGAATGGTCTGAGTTTGAAAAGACCCCAAGACCATCCAGTTCCAACCCCTGCCATGGGCAGGGACACTCCCCACCGGACCGAGCCGCTCCAAGACCCATCCAACCTGGCCATGAACACTGCCAGGGAAGGAGCATTCACAACCCCTTTTTGGCCTGGGCTATAAACCCACCTTTCTGGTCCCTAAACCTTCTCAAGCATAAACTTTCTATCAGGCTATTTGTTGTACTAGAAGTTTTCATGCCATGTACCTACTGTAAGGACAGTGCACTTCCCAAAGAGCTCCTGGACAGAGATCCTCAGTGTGAAAAGAAAAACTAAGTTTCTGTCTGAGATGGGAAAAAAAAAAAAAAGAAATAATCAAATATCTGCATTTTGATTACTGAAGAATACTGCCATAATACGAGTTTCCTTGAAGCCATGTTGGTTCAAGCAGCACGTCATAAATTGTTCCTTAATCTGAATTTTTAGAAGGAATTATATTTAAGCCTTCCAACTTGGCTTAGCACTGTCTCTCCAGGCTGCCAGAATACTTTTCCTCACTGAAAAAAAATAGCTAACCCTCTGTTAAGCACAGCATCAGTAGGAGAGTAATTCTGCTGTCCAAATGAATGCTGGGGGATTAAAGTTCCTGTGTTGAAACTCTACTTGTTTTCTCAAAGTCAGCTCCAAAACTTTTATCATTAATAGTCCCTCCACATGCAATAATAAAGTTGCTGCTTCTTGCTCTCATTGGGAACATACTGACTCTTTCATTTTCTTCTGTAAAATAAAGCTAACAGGAACACATACAAGAAAAAGTTCTTTTCATCAAAAGCTCCCAGGACCCAGTACTTCACTTCATGCAAACTGCTCTCAGATACAGCAAACTTGTCTCAAATTCCCTAATCCACTGACAACCAGCCTCAGGAAAGGCCAAAACCAACATTACTGCCAGGAACATCGTAGCTTAGCTCACACCAGTAGATGTGCAGGAACGCGCAAAGGGACTCTGAATGTGCTAGAGTCCCACACAGGACAAAGTTCTCTTCGAGGGAACCTTGGCCCAGTTGATGCTATTCTGTTCTGTTCAAAGGGGCAAAAAATGAATTTCTTGAAGCCCATACACCTCAAAATATATTTCTCTACTTCTATTACACAAACAATGTGGTTTCAGAACTCTTGGGACCTGCTTCCTTTATAAAACACACCCTCATGCTCTTTCTTCAGACATAGATAACTTGGTACTTAACTGCCATAAGAACACCTTTGTTCCTTGTTTCATTTGCTCATTTTTAAAATAAATTTTCTTTATACATTATTTCCAAAATAAGCAATATTCTTTTTCCAACATCCATATGACACAGCTTAACTGGAATTAAAAGAGAGAAATACACGTACATCTTAGTGTGAGCTTACTTCATATAGCACTTTCAGAAATTAGGGTAAAGAATAAAGAATCCTTCTTAGATAACTAGGTGGAAAAAAAAGCAATGGATTTATACAGCTGCGCTTCCCTTAATTCTACCTCAAATATTTACACCACCGTGGCTAAGTTGAAGCATAAAATGGAAAAGTGAGTCAAAAAGTAATAAACAGTCAAATAATTAAACAGTAGCAGTCTAAGGAATAAGAATTTACTCTAAAGCAAAAAATAAATATTTCTTCAACCTGAGGTTTGCCAGCATCTTAATTTGGAGCTCATGTCCCCAAGCATTTTCCTTTTTACTTTCACTCACACCAGGTCCTGCTTTCCACTGCCACTGCACCATTAACATATCCTACCCCCACAAATTGTGCCCTGTACACTTGAAACCACACTTCTCCCTTCAGCGAAAATGGACAGCATTCACTGCAACTGTGTCCACCCTGTACACACACAACGACTCCATCAGCAGGGCCAGACACCAGTGGGTAATCCTGGCACCAACTTGTTTTGTGGCTTTTAGCCGTTTAATAAAGAAGTGAGCAGTGATCAGCAAAGAAGCAGGTATTTAGAACAGAGACAGTCTCCTTATTAATTACAGCTAGAAAGCTGTCTGCAGAAAGCGAACGTGTCCTACTTCAATACTCACTGAATGGGATTTTTTTTTTTTCCCAAAATTCATGAAACATCCCCTGGAAACTGGTTTTGTAAGCTGCATGGGGATAACGCACACTATAAATCTGCAACAGCAGCAGCTATGCCTGAAGATCTCACCTGTTTCTAAAGTGGCCTTCAACCTTACAAAGAACTTAAAGCACGGGGTTGGTTACAACATTGTAACTGGTCTATTACACATATATGACAATAACAATTTCTGTTACTGATCAAATTAGACCCCTTGCAGGGCTGGTGTACTTCTGCTAAAAAGTTACTACAAGACTGAACAGAAGATCATTACATGAAGCAGCGCACCGACTGTGCATTCAGGGTAGTGTTAGATGACTGCCAAAGGAAAGAATATGGAAATAAAATAAAAAATGTTTACAGTTGGGCTTCTCTTTGGCTTGGGAAGCAGCTTCTTGAAAATACAAGATTACAAGCAACAGCTTTTATAGTCCAGTTTGTCTCTTACCCACTAACTGACTAAACAGATCACGTTTTGAAGTAACAGTGATGTCTCTAACAGAGTGGGAACTGAAAAGACATCTGTCGCTCTCATATCGGTACTGAAACCACTAACATGAATTTTATTTCCAGAACCTCTCAAACTTTATTATCTTTCAGATTTTTGCTCTTCGTTCTCTAGAATAACGGTAATTGTCCCATCTGTACAGTGTGACCCATTTTGATCAAAATGCAACATACAGAAGGCATGGGATGAGACTTCCCAATGCTGGTGTTGACTTTATCAGTAACTCATCTTTATGCTACCTATGCACTGGTATTTTTTCATTCAAGCCAAGATTTCCTAACCATTAGACAACAAACTAGCTCTGATGCAACATCTTGCTTTTACTGCCATTTTACTGGCTTTATCACATTACCTTTTCTCACCATGTAAAAGATATTTATACAGCCCACATATTATTTCATCAGTTTACCACTTTAAAGGAAAATATTTTTTTAAACAGTATTCATTCATTCAGCCCTCACTAAGTCATCAATGTCAGTAGCCTGCGCTGCATCTGTTTTTAGAAGAGCCATCATTAAACTAGAAATTTCCTCGTACTTTGAAAAAGCAATTGGTAGCACATATTATAACATAAATATTACTAACATAGTTTTGCGTTATCATTAGCGTTGGTATCCTCAAGAGCTTGGCCATATTGCATCACTCTGGTAGCCTCATACCAAAACTGAAATCCAGATGAAGATTTTGCACTTCTGTTACAGCAGGACTAAAACCAGGAAGAATAAGAAAAAGGCCAATAAAATGAAAACAAGGGTAAATGGTGAAAGGTACTTTTCCTCCAACGTGCCTAAATTTTTTGGCTAATTTACTTATTTCTACAACATTCAGTAAGAATCACCAAAAAAAGACCAAGCAAGCCCTACTGAAAAAGCAGATAAACTTGCCTGGGGAAACAAACATTAACAAAGACATGCAGCTGTGTACAGAAACATATAAAGAAGTTGAATTAATTATTACTTTGCCAAAGGCTGACTAATGGCAATTTTGCTCAACTGTCCAGAATTCTACCTATAGGACATTTTAGATCCATTTACAGTAACTGATATCTGATACGAAGATCTAGATAGTTTAAAAGGGAAAAGAGTGTGAGTAAAGACTTTTTTCTTTTGGAGAACTGAAAAAATAGCGATATTATACCAGATAGTATAAATAAAAAATAGAAAACACAGGTTTGTAATTGTAATGGGAAATGCTTCATTAAAAGATTCCTGCTTGTGAGTGGAACTCTACCCAGTTTTCATAATATGGCACACTGGATTTTAAGAAATATTTTTATCTAAGCAAGATTTACTAAACCGGTAACATTTAGAACACCCATGAAAGTAAAAGGTTCCTGCTCAAGAGATAAAGGATTAGACAGTAGAGGACAGTAGAGCAAAACAATCATGAAATGGGATACAAGACAAAACATTTGTATTGTCTGCTGTCCAAGTGAGTGACAGCAACTCCACAGAGACTAGGTGATCTACTCTGCTGCTCAACAGCATCCATCACTGGCTACATAGAGCCATTCAAAATAACTTATTCTGGCCTGAATGCATAATTCCACTTGAATTCATGCCCCAAGCCCCAAATTCCCAAAGTACTTAGATTTCCTTTATGTAGAGAACTCTTAAGATGAACTGAATTGATAGCCAGCACCAAAAACATCTTCTCAAAAGGAGGTGATTCATTACCCAGCTGTTCCTGACAACAGAGCGAGAAAGAGGTCTAAACCACATGACTTGGACCTCAGTCAGGAATAAATCATATTAAGAAGAATCTAATGTGTAAGTACTACTAAATTTTAAACGCAGTAGGAGCAACAGTTTGTTAGCAATCTTTCTAAGTAACATACTTAAATCATTTAGAGGGACCATGTATCATCTTAACCTCTACAAGTAGGATTAAAATTAGAAATAAAAAGTTACACAATGTTACAGTAAACATTCTCATTGCTCTTGGTCCTGCAGAATACCCAACTCATTATCCTGCACCTGTGCACGCAAAAGAAGGAAACACTTCCTAGACATAAGAATCGTCAGAATTAAAAAATAAGACACCTCCAGGAAAAAACAAGTACAGGTCAGGCATTACTCTTGCAATTGAAATACTTATGTCAGAATTAAGCTGCATTATACAGATTTCAGAATCTTTGGTCTACACTACAGGTAAAATTGTGGGGTGGGGGAATAAAAAAAATAAAAAAAGATATCCCACAATAAAGCAACCAACCAACAAAACCCATAGACATCATAGCCTGTAAAAGATCATTTAACATTAAACAGAATATAGACAATGAAGAACTATAGCGCAGGATCCAGTTTTGAAAACTATGAACAACAGAAATCAGGCATAAACCAGAAATAGAGAATCAGAGGAAATGCTGCCAAGAAGATTCACACACAAGGTAACAAAAAATACTTTAATTGCTTACCGCATATTCTTCTGGTGTAACCTTCAGAACATCAAATACCACTGCATCAAAGCTCTTCTTCAGCTCAGCTGATCCTTTGTCACTCAAGGACTCTGAGCTGCTGCTCTTCTGCAGAAACAAATAAAACCACTGATGATATATTGCTTCTCTTCTTTTTTACATACCCAAAAGCAAAATTTCTACTTAAACATCACTGTTCACAGAATTTTTCTACTGGGCAAATAATCAACCAAAAGTCAGTCACAGGATACACTTTCTGCTGACCAAGATTGCTAAACCAGAGACCCTCAAACAGACTTCAATGCATTTCAAAGGTGTTCCTCAAAACAAAACAGTTATTTTTCAATGCATATTTAAATTCCAACTTAGCTGACAGAAAAGTTAATAGCAGTAATAATACAGTTACACTGAATTGCAAACAGCAAAAATACTGCTATGGTGACAAAAAAGACAAAGCCTGTCCAAAAGGTTAACATCAAAGAACATTATCAACCATCAAATCAAACATTATCAATTCCTGCTTCTCTTAGAAGCATTAAAACTTAAAAAAAATTACATGTGTGCTCCTGTTGAAGGCACTTAGTATAAGCTATTTCAGCTTTGAAGTTGTTTGGGTTTTTTTAACACTAGTAATTAACATTTGCAAAAAATACCACACCCTAGAATACTGTTCTATGACTCTTCTTCAACAATATAAAGATTTTGCTTCCCTGCAGAACACAAATACGGTTCAAAAAGTTTAGGACAGATATAAGGAAGAAGTTCTTTACTGTGAGGGTGGTGAAGTGGTAAATGCCCCATCCCTGGCAGTGTTCAAGGCCAGGCTGGACAGAGTCTTGAATGACAACGTTTAGTGTGTGGTACCCCTGCCCACAGCAGGGGGGTTGGAACTAGATTATCTTAAGGTCCTTTCCAACTCTAGCTATTCTGTGATTTGATTCTATGATTCTATTAAAAAAATTAACCCTTTGTATGAAATTAACACACTTCATATGTTTCATGTTTTATTTTCATACAAGTAGTCACTTCCTCTAGTACACAGATGCAAACCTTAGATTCTGTTTGGTCGTTACAGGAAAGAAGGGCATGGAAATTGAGATGTCACATCCAGAGGTATGCTTCACAACTGAACCTCGGGTATACTTATTTCAGAAATAAGTCTACAACACGCGATCACTTTGCTGCCCCACACTCTCCTTGGAAAGGCTATGCATGTATGTTTCTTGCTTCTTAGTTTCTTCTCACTTTCAGAAACCTGGTATAAAGCAATCTCTTAACCATAAAATAAGAACTAAGACAACTGGACAAAATCATCATGAAAGACCTGTATCAATACCTGTATCAAATTAAACACTTCCTCAGCAAACAGTATGTTTTCCTGGAGTACTGTATGGCACCTGCATGCTTCAGCAATAGCACAACCTTGATGTAAACACTATACAGCTCCACAACAGTTTTGCTAATACATTGTTTGGAGAGATTCAAGAGAAAGAAAACTAGTATCAATGCACAGAACTTAACCTCACCATTGCTGGGAACTCCAGCTCAGCTGTGGCAAAAACACTCAGCACATATCAAGACCTGCCTAGTCTTAAGCTGGTCACTAATGTATCCCTCGGCGCTTTATCCTAGCCACCATCACAGGGGCATGCCTTCTAGAAAGCTGAAAACATTAAGAGTTCAGCCCACATAATGAAGATACTTTCTGACAGTTTGGGTATGCTAATACCAGAAGTTTCCCAGACCATGGCTATTGGTCATATCTACAACGTGTGTATGAATGACCATGTCACCAAATAACTTCTGGTGGAAGTCAAATTTCAGCACTGTTACACTGCACTTTCAGTAACACCTACACCATGTCTGCTGATGCCAAGGCAGAAAGGAAGGTACCGCATGGTCACTGATGCTGGTAAATAGTTCTACTGTGGTAGTGTCTTCTCCTGAAAATCTAACAAGACAGTATGCTGTCTTAGAGCTACACTACATATATTTTGACTTTGGCTTCACACTCACAGAAACATTTGAACTCCTTGAGACTTACACCAGCTGAAATACACTCCTGCCCATTTTTAAGCACGTTTGTTAAAAGCACTTATATTTAGTAATCATGTCCAGTTTCAGTTAGGTTATTCTAATAGTACCATCTCTCTGAAAAACCTTTGAAAACACCAAAAACTCCACACCAGGCAGGTATTTTCGGTAACCAACATGCTTACAGAAACATTTCAGTTGCAAGTTCTCCATCCTCACAGTCAGTCAAGATGGGAAAAAAAAAAAATCCACTTTCAGAAAGCAGATTCGTGTTACTTGGCCAAAATACATTTTACTCAATTTTATCAGACATCATGTAAACACTCAAGGCTATCCTGTTGAAGAGAAAGAGAGCTTTCCTCCAAGAAAATTTCAGTCGCATGCCAACAAATGGTCAATCGATGATTCATAACATAATGGTAAGTATAAAAATCAGTATATAAACAAAAAACAGTCTTGCAGATTGATGACAGTTTTCTTGTTCAAATCTTGACAATAATTGTGAAATTGTGCTGGAGATTATTTCATTTCTTTTGATAACACAGCACTCCCAATTTTCCCTTTGCCTTGTTTGTGGTACTTTCTGTATTCCCTATGCACATGCAAGTGTGTATGACGCATGCAGCTCTGCTATCAAAACACACATATAAATACATATATTAAGTAAACATCTCTGGTAAGGTCCAAGAACTCATTCAAGGAAGCAACAGTTTTCAGGACTTGGTGGCTGTAATCATTACTGACTTTACAGCCTTCTTGAATACTTTGTCCTTTAAACAAAAGGGTGGGGTTTGTTTTGGGGTTTTTTTTGGTTGTTTTGGTTTTTTTTTTTAATCCTTCTCTTACAAAAACAAACCCCAAACTGAAATCCACTACGGTAAAAACATTTCACACTGCAAAAAAAAAACCAATGCAAATAACAGGCATCAGAAACAAAGTAAACGTCTCCCCCAAACAGAAAGCTTAACTTAGTATTGTACAACAGTACAAGCCAAAGCTTACATTCAATCACCCTAAAACAGTCAGACGAACAAGGCATTCAGAAAGATAACTGTATACATCAATCGCAGATTTTTGGTTCCCTCCACCCAACTACTACCAAGCATGAAAGAACACAAACAAACAACAACAACGAAAACCTACCACAAAACAACAACAAAAAACCCCACAAAACAAAAACCACACAGACACACACCACAACCAACCAACTAACAACAACAACAACAACAAAATCTTTAACAAGAATATTTGCAAGAGTTTTGGAGATAAAACCAAAACCAACCAGGTCTTGCAAACCCCCAAACATTTCTAAGAATTTAGGAATCAGTCACAACTCTCAACATGCTCTTACACAATCCTAACAAAAAAGAATTCAAACCATTCTGGTACTAACTTCTCCCAGCCCCTAGTTTTCCTTAACAAGTAGATGACAAATGGAAAACTGTGTAACTTCAAAATAAGGCAGCAGCATAGGAGGCCAATTTCCATTGCTTCTACCTTGTAATGGGCAGAAACATTAGTGGGCAGGCAGGAACCCCTACCAAGGTCTCAATGTAGCCCAAGAGACAAAGCCAACATCCTTATTCCAGTGCTACTGTATCATACTGTGCCTTCACACACAAGTACCTGCCAAAGAAGGGGACATTTCCCACAGGCCTTGCCAGCTTATTGCACTAAGAGCATCTAGTATTGTTAAAACTTGAAAAGGAAAGCTTCTTTGTCTAGATGTGATGGAAGAGAACATAAAAAAGGCAGCTTTGGCTGTGGCAAGGCTGTAAATGCTAGGTCATGCTTTATTTTGTTACACAAAGGTCAGAACTAAGTTATTCACATCTAAACCGGGGCATATGAAACCAACACACAAAGCAAAGAGTCTATTGCACCAAATTTGTTAAAAGAAAAACCTACACTTCGGTACATTAAAAAAAAAAAAAAAAAAACTACTTATGGTCTTAGGTATCCAATAACTAAGTTTTGTAATCCTTACCTCTGAAGCGGTAGCTGCAATATTAACACTGCTTGACTGCCCGTTCATTAGGTCCATCCTGCCCACACCATTAATCTTCAGCCCTACATTTACAGCATCAGGATCATCTCCAAGGCAACTGAGTAACCATTCCTACAAAGAGCAGAAAGTAATCAGAAACCATTTTCTTCATGTATTTTAAACAAGATTCAGTATGTAAAAATCTGTAGGAAAAAAAAAAAGTACTTCCAAAATTAATAAACCACTTTGAGATCCAAGCTTTACATTCAAACATATATTCTGAAATTACCTGCTTTAAGACAACATAAGCAACTGCAGGTTGCACTGTTATTAGTTACTGGAAGTATAGACTTTCATATTCTTTTTCCTACTACTTATGATACGTAAACGTATGCATTAACTCTTAAAGTCAGGCCTGCAACATCAGCTCACATATGATTCTTTTCCTTTGATTACCAACTTTAAAAAGTATACTCCAGCTGTAACCTATTAGATAACTTTCATAAGAAGTTATCCAATAATTTCCAATCCTATATGTCTATTCACCAACTTTAAGTTAAAATTCCCTCATTAAGGGCAATTTAAGATACAAGTGGAATTTACATTTATCCCCACAAATTACTCAAATTGTTTAGTAAAAGCAACCAAACAAACTCTGTACAAAGGAAAACTCCACACATTAACTTTTAATGTATCCTGGCAAGAATACTATTGCTTTTCACTTCTACAGAAAAAAGGCTACAAAGAAATAGAAAACTTTGGCATCCACTACACAACCAGGAAGACTACCCAATACTTGGGTGTTACAGAGTAAAAATTGGTTTGAGCTTACATTTCATGAGATTTTAGTGCCCTCTAGTGTGAAAACGATTATAAATCAGTTTTCACAGGTCTATGTTTATAGAAGTGAGACTGTTTCTGAAGTTATTATTTACGAAAATCACTTTAGGTCTGTAGTTTAACGCAGAACTATTAACACAGTCGCAAATAAATGGAGAAAGTAAGTAACAGGTAACAAATATCACATGACAAAACAGTATTACAGCAACTCATACTTAAGCCCTCTATGTAACAAAGTATTCCAAAGAGCTCTATTTCCAAGTGATCTAAAACAGGCATGTCAGATAAACAAGCTTGGAAGATGAGAAAGTGCAATACTGAAAAAGTAAAATAGCCCCAAAAGAAGCAGTAACTTTAAAGTGTCATCACAGGAATGCAATACAGAAAGGAGGGCAACTGAAAGCAAGCCACATTGTAATGTTCAGTCAAACACTACAGGTTCTAGATATTTTAGGGCAATAATAGCCCCTGCCTGAACTATGTTGAGCTGTACTTCTGCAGTTCAGAACAGCCATCCCACATTCTACCCTTTCTGGTTTTGTTTTTTTAAAAAATGATGTAACTGTCTCATTCACAAGACAAAAGATTCTACATTTCCCTTTAACGTTATACTCCTAGCCTACAGGCTAGAATTAAGAAAGTGTTTCCAACACTAAAAATACACTTAACTGCACTTACATTTTAGCTGGTATTATACTAACAGGCCATACGAAGGGAAAAAAATAACTCATCTTTGGCTATCGTGTCCTTTCCTATCTCAATTACCCTTCAGATTGATGGGGAATACCTTCAAATGCTCAGGTCATCAAATCCCCTTTCCTACAGCCTTTTCATTTACTGAACTGAAAAGCAAGGAAGTGAAACTAACTGATGTGCCATAATTCTCATTTATGCTTACGAGAGCTATTGTTCTCAGTAGAGGACAAGAGGAATCACACCTCCAAAGCCATTTTCAGGCCCTCCACATGTTCAAAATAGTACACTTGTCCCATTTTAATCACCATCTCTGCTAAAAAAAAAGCTACCCTTTAAAAATCCGTATTTAACCACTGGAATCGTAAGGAAATTTGACACTTTGCATAATTTCATCATATTATCTTGCTCATAATTATACCATACTAGGCCAATCTTTAGTTTAAGATTATATATTTTGTGCTTGTGTCACATTTACTTCAGTCATTCCCCCTCCCCATTAGGGTGTAGGAAGGAAGAGAATTGAGGAAAAAAACGTTTTCTGATCAAGGAAAAGTGAAAACTGAAGTTCGAAGGGGTTTTTGCAGAGGGATTTAGATGCTGCTGTTTAAAAGAAGTTATGCACATCACAGAAGCCATTTGCTAATATGCTACCTCAAGCCATACTCCCTTGGTCCCTTAACACAACAGCTCCTGTTTGCTACCTGTTTCCTAAGCTATTACAAGCTTTGCACCTGCCCACCCATTC
>JBCJKH010015428.1:0-10671 GCA_039877255.1 Loriculus beryllinus
TCCCTTGTCCCAAGCCCCTCTCCAGCTTTCCTGCAGCCCCTTTAGGCACTGGAGCTGCTCTCAGGTCTCCCCAGAGAAGCTCCATGTCTCACCCCTTCCGGGGATGCTCCTCCTCAGTGCTGGGTTAGCTCTGGTTCCACAAATGCTCTCAGGGTTTAGGCTGCCCAGGAGATAATCCCGATCCTCTCAGGTCTGTCTGTGCTGCTCTCTCTCTGTTCTCACCACTGAGGCTTCCTGCATCTCTGCCAACCCCTAGGTTGAGCTAACGCTGTTCTTCACCCCATTCTCTGCATTTCCAGAGCCCCACATGCCTCACATCTTAATGGAAGAAGGTGACATGACTCCTGCAGAGTATGAACGACACCTGAAGGGGAAGAACGATTTCATTAAAGGCACTAAAAAAGACCCCAGTGCTGAGAAAAAGGTGAGAAGCACAAGCTGCAGGCTGCAGCTGAGGCTGGGAGTGGAGCTGAGCAGGGAGGCTTTGCCTGCTTGCCTGCAGCACTGGATGTTACCCTGGCCCAATGAGCTCTGCAGCATCTTCCCTCGGAGAGGGGCTTCTGTGGAGGATGAAGGGAAGATTCTTCAGTGGTTTTGATAAACGGAGTGTGGAAGCAGCTCTGAGCTGGTTATTGTGTGTATAATTAGTGCTAGTCTAGCACAGCATAATTAGATAGGTGCATTGTTATAGCATTAAGGGTATTATAGTTCTTGCAGTGACATAGAACAGAATATCCTTTTAATTGCTCAGTAAATGTTTACTGTTTCTGGAGCTGTCAGGGAGGGAGAAGTGGTTTTTGCTTGGGATAATGAGCTGAACTGAAGACAAGGTGGGAGAAACTGCTCTTTGTTCTGCTGATCAGCAAATAGAGCTGTATCCGCTGGGGAGCTGCGCCTCATCCTGCAGCAGTTCTGAAGCAGCGAGTGACAGCCCAGCATGGAGCTGCCACATCCGTGTGTCTGAGATCAGGGAATGGGAATGGGCTGCTCAGAGCCCTCCCAGTCTCCAGGGTGGGCATGTTCCCTTACAGCTCACATCGCACTCATGCAACCACAGCCCTACTGTACCGGTTATACACACCCCGGTGTTAGCACTGGTGACCAGGGATGCTCATTTCCCCTTAAACCCATGGGTCTGAGCCTGGTTCCCCCATTTACAGACCCCCCAAACCTGTGGCACCCTGTTGCTGCCGGGATATGGGGACTGTTCCTGTCAATGGAGACGCATCAGCCCTCTCCTCATCCCTCTTGCCCTGCGCTGTCTGGTGCAGGAGCAGGACTGCGCCTGCAGCATCTCCTCTAGTGGTGTGCAGCAGGGGGAACAAAGTGGAACTCCCACGCTGTGGCTCAGATGGATCTCTAATTATTCCTGTCTCTTTAGCATGTCACGTTATCGAGTGTGGGGGGATCATTCCGGAGCTATTTCCCTGCAGGAAACCCACCTCTTTGCCCCAGGAGGACCAGGAAACAGCTGCATGGTGAGAGGCAAGAAGCAAAGAAAACACCCCCAGTATGTGGGGAGAGGAAGGATGGGGCTTGGAGCAAGCTGCTCTAGCGGAAAGTGTCCCTGCCATGGCAGGGGTTGGACCTGGGTGAGCTTTAAGGTCCCTTCCAGCCCAAACCAGGCTGGGATTCTATGATTCCATGAAATAGATGTTACACAAGATAGTGTCATTTGGCTGGAGGAGAATGGGGATGAAAGAGCCTTTCATTCCTCAGCGCCTGATTAATGTGCACTGCAAACATGAGAGGGAAACGCGGGAGGATGAGGGTGACAGCGAGATGCTTGTTCCTGTGAATGGGAACCACATTTCTCCGGGGTCAGGGAAGTGACAGAGCTGAAAGCAAAGCCCGTGTGTATGTGTTGGTCCTCAGGGACGCTGTTATTCCTCACCTCATAGAGCCAGGGATGTGACTCACGGCTGGGGAAGAACATGGGCGCTGGGGTCCGGTTTGTTCCTGCTGAAACTGCCTTTGAAAGAGGAATTCAAAGGCAACCAAAGCTGCTGAGGCTGGAGATGTTTGTTGTGGAGCATGTTCCTGTGCTGCCCCCTAACTGAAGTGGGTCCCTCGAAAGCAGTGATGAGCTGATTCACTGCAGCCGAGGCCGGGCACCCGGGGCTGCTTTTATACCTATGGGAGCAGATGATGAACCCATCACAGGAGGCTTTGTCCCGTGTCGTTGTATCATGTTCTTAACAGAGATGGATGCAAAGTGCAGAGATCCGTTGGAGTTGTGGGGAGTACAGAGGCACAGCTCGTGTGGGTGCCTGTTGGGTGATGTCCTGAGTGATCAGTTTGGCTTCCCAAAGCATTTCAATCCATGCAAAATAAAATGATAAAGGAAAGGGGCAGGAAAACCAGCAAACCAGAAGTGGGAGGAATGAATCAAAGTGTGAATACAGCGTGCTGGGGGTTGTATCTCACACTTCATTATCGAGTGACCGCGGACAAAACCTCTGCTGTGGGTTTCTCCTTTCAGCGTGATACCAAACTGTGCAAATGAGCCAGGTTTTCCATAGGGATGCGGTGAAGTGTTCTGAGAATCACCACTGCAAGGTGCTGCGTGGGGTCAGACCTTTCCATTTCCTCCCCAGGCTCTCATCTGAGCGTGAAGCTGCTCCATGGGTGCTGGGAACCCTGGCTAAGGCTTTCTGCCAGCCTTTGTCCCATGTGCAAAGCGTGACCATGGCTTGGAAGAGGCACAAATCCTGCTCACCCATGGAGCAGCTCCACAGAGCAACCAGAGCTCAGGTGCTGTCCCCCCGAGGTCAGAACAAGACCACACACTTCCACCTTCAGCCCTGCTCTGAGTCCCTTCCAAGTGACAAGGGCAGCAGCATCACCTTCTCGAGCTCTCTCCTCCCTTCCTACAGATGGAAATCATCCGGAAGCGGCTGAGCAAGGACATCCCCCATCACCCTGTCATCATGCTCAACTTCTGCCCTGACCTGAGGAGCACCCAGCCAGGCCCCAGGAAAGCCCAAGGAGAGTTCATCTTCCTCATAGACCGCAGCAAAAGCATGAGTGGTGTGAACATCAACTGCGTGAAGGTACCACACGGGAGGGGAAGCACCTGGGTGCCAATGAGGCAGGGATATTAGAGAGCAGTGGGGGTTGCAGAGTGCTGATGAGTGCTCATTATGAAGGGATGGGGGGTAATTATACACTGTGTCTTTAGTCATCACGACCTTGCGGCTTGTTAGGTGCCTGCAGCGAAGCTGCCTCCTGGTTCTGTTCCTTTTCCTCTTCTTCCTGCCAGCGCATCAAATGCACAGATGTTTTTGCCACTCTCTTGCTGGCTTGCATGTCGTGTGCATCCCTTCCCCAGTTCTCCTGCCTCCATGAGGGCTTGGGGTGATCGCTGCATAGGAGGGAAGTCTCCAGGCAGCATCAAGGGAAGCCTCAGGTCAATGCTGACCATGTGTTGGGAGATGCTTTGCTGATGGGCATCTCTGTGCACCCGCAGAGGATGTTTGAACACGATGCATCACAAATGAACACCAGCAGTGCAGTGGAGGCCAATGGGAGGTCTGCTGAGACCTCTGGATATGAACAGGGCTGCAGAAAGGCCTTGTCAGGATGCTCTGTGGGTCTGAGGTTCCCCTGTCAGAGATGCCTCTGACCCAGCTCTGAGCCTGCTGGTGACCACTGCTGCTGGGCACATCTGGGGACCACTCTGTTCATCAAGGGGAGATCACTCCAGTAGCTCAAGAACTCACTGAATCCAGGTCATGGGGAGCTTCTAATTGACCAACACCCCCAAGTCCTTCTCCTCAGGGCTGCTCCCAATCCCTCCATCCCCAGCCTGTGTTGATACCAGGAGTTACCCTGACCCAAGAGCAGGACCCTGCACTTGGCTTTGTTGAACCTCATGGGGTTTGCACAGATCCACTCCTCGTGCTCGTCCATCTTCCAGCCCATTCCTGTATCCATCGGTCTCTGGTTTCCATGGGAACTGCTGGAGGATGGCCACCTCCAGCAGCAGGCATTGAGGATGCTTGCAGCAGCTTCCCTGTTGTCCCTGCTTCCACCAGGTTATCTCTGTGGTTGTACCCACTTCCCTCCCAGGTTTTGGAGCCTGGGAATCAGGAAGCATCTCTGCCCTAGGCCAGACTTCTGCTTTGCTTACAGCTTGAATGTGTTTGGGCACCACAGTCTCTGCAGCCTCCATAGAGGCTGCTTTGTCCCATGGGGACAGGTACCCTGCAGGGATAGAGCCCTTCTCTGAGAGGTCCTGATCTGGCACTTCCACCCACAGGAGGCTTTCAAAACAGCAAAAAACGCTGTTCCCCTTCTGTAAAGCTGTTTTGGGGGAGATATTGGAGATTTCGGAGGAGATACCTCAAGGGAGAAAACTACTCCTGAGTCTCCAATCCTTATTTATCCCTTGCAAACCTCAGGGACCTCAGAACAGGGCTGTTCTTGGGGGGTTACCTTGATGGGGTCGTTTGCAGCGTCCTCACCTCTGCTGCAGAGATGCAGATGGGCAGGGGATGGCTCTGCTCCATGCAGTGGGGAGGACGTGGCTCACTGCAAGCAGGGAGGTGCTTGGCCAAAGAGGTTCAGGGGTTTCAATATCCTGCAGCTCCATTCCCATCCTGATGCAGGCCGGGAGAAGAGCCAGGCCCATGACGATGCCCACATCTCTGGCTAAACCAGGCTAATAACTGGGAATTGACCTCCCTGGAGGCAAACATCTCTCCTCATTGGGTTGCTGTATAGATATTGAGTGCAAAGGCATTGAGATCAATATTTACCTCAAGAAGCAATAACTCTTTCTGTTTGCTGAAGCAGGAAGCAAGCAGCGGATGCCAACTTTGGGAAGCGCTTTCACAAATATTTGGGAATCTGAGGGGTTTTTAATTCTCCTTATAATTAGCTCCAAGCTGGGATGTCAGCGCTGAGGTTTGGAAGCGCTGCCATCCCAGGAGCCATCTGGGCAGCAGCAGTATAAATATATGCTCGTAGGTTTGAGCTAACAGCTTGGTTTAAAGTACTCCAGAGCCTGCTAAAGGGCAGCCCTGTTCTCATCCCTCATCCTGCAGTGCTCTGGCTCTGCCTTGCTGCTGAGTCTCAGTGGTCAGGAATGGTCCTGACCTGCACCCATCTCCCTGCGGCTCTTCCCACGCTGCTCCAGCACCCACCCTCTGCGTTCACTCCGTCTTTGCCACTGCAGATGACGAAGCAAGAAGCTGTTCTTGCTTGTTTGACCTTGGCAGCTCTTCTCTTGGGGCTGGCTCTAGGGTTTCTGCTGCCCTCGGCAGACTGGCAGGAGTCTGCCTTTATCAGCATAGAAGCAGAAAGAACCAAGCTTCTCCTGAGCGCTGCCAGCACTTGGCTTTCAATTGGCCTCCCTCTCCTGCCACGTTAACTGCTCCTGCTGCCCATGCAAGCTTTGGAGCTCCTTGGGCAGCTCTTGCCCAGTTGCTGCTATCACGAGCTCTCTGCTGGAGTTGTCCACGGCCATCACAGATGCCTGAGACAATTTAAATCACTTTTCCCTTATGTAAAGACCAGGAATAGGCATGTTAGATAACCACCTCTGGTGAAGAAAAGAGCTAAAAACTATCTCTCCCAGTTATTTTAATTGATGGCAGCTATGAATACAAGAGAATTGGGGATGGGGGAGGCTTTTCCTTTTGTGTGACTTTAAGCTGTTTGTTTATTTTCTGCAAGTTTGGGCATTGAAATGCATTGCGTGTCGCACTTCTCAATTTCACACTCTGCTTCTCACCCACCAGCTCCATGCTGCAGCACTGGGTTGTGAGCACAGAGCCCATCAGTTAGAAACAAACAGAAAGATTTGTTCAGCTCCTTTTTGTGTCTGGTTTTTGAAGGTTCCCCATTTCCCCCACTGCTTTGGACTCAAATATGAAGGAGCTTTGGAAAGATCAGAGTACGCACAGTGATTTCTTGGTGCGATGCGTGTAAAAGGAACAGTTGGTTTAATACCAAAGGCCCACAGCTAAATGCAAGTGGGAATAAGGTGTGATGGGTATGGGCAGAGCTTTGACTGGTGGAGCTGGTGCAGGCAGGGACAGACTCAGTGTGTCTGCTATCAGCTTCGCTTTCCACCCTGCAGGATGCCCTGTTGGTCAGTCTCAAGAGCCTGATGCCATCGTGTCTCTTCAATGTCATCGGGTTTGGATCCACCTTCAAGACCCTCTTTCCTGCCAGTCAGGCTTACTGTGAGGTGGGTGAAGGGCAGCCACGATTCCTTGGTGCTCTGGTGCAGAGGCTGATGATCCTGCTGCTCCCTTGGGCAGGAGAGCCTGGCCATCGCCTGCGAGAGCATCAAGAGGATCCGGGCTGATATGGGTAGCACCAACATCTTATCCCCCTTGAAGTGGGTCATTCGGCAGCCCATCCACAGGGGCCATCCCCGCCTGCTCTTCCTGCTGACGAATGGGGCCATCAGCAACACAGGGAAGGTCCTGGAGCTGCTGCGAAACCACTCCTGCTCCACCAGGTATGGAGGGCAGCAGGGCCAAAGGGGCAAAAGCCTGGTATGGTGGGGATGTGCTTCCCCCATCTCACAGACATCCCCGCTTCAAGAGACAGAGGCAGGAGAGATTGCTGGTATGAGCCATGGGAGAACCTCAAAGGGTTTGGAACAGATCCCAGAAGTTCAGATGCTTTTGAAACAATCAAAAGCAGGATAATTGGGCTGACAGCTTCACAGGCTCTCGACTGATGCTTCCTGCTAGGAGAGATTGACACATGAACGAGCTTCCTCGCCGTGGTGGGGCTTTAGGTTTTTTAAAGCACATCTGGGTCTGGCCCCAGCTGCTTCCAGGATGGGGCTGTGCAGAATTGAATGTGCTGAAAGACAGCAATGTAACAAGCAGCTAATTTGTGCATCGAGCTCCCAGCCCTGCTGACGGCTGCTCTGCTCTCTCTGCCTCTGCATGAAACACCAGCAAAATGTAGGAAAACCTCATTCCCCTTCGATCCCTCAGACTTTGGGCTTGTCAGGGAAGATGCTCCGTGGGGTTTTCTTATATGGGGGTCTAACTGCTGCCCAGCTATATAGGGCAGCCCACCCCCTGCCCTTGTAGGGTGGTGATGGTGGGCTGAATGCAATCAGAGTGACCCTGGAAGGCAGCACCCAGGAGATCCCTGTCTCAAAAGGAGATTGGAACCTCATTTAAGAGGGATGTGAGGCTGAGCTAAGATCTGCAGCTGGGGATGAGAGAAGCCTCTGGTGTGGATACAGTTTGCTGCTGAAAGTGGTTTCTTTCTCAGTTACCCACTGGCCTGGCTGAGTGCTGCATCCCCACATCCCTCCTGTATCCATCCTGCACTCTCACTCCTGCTCTCCCTGCCTGGGCTCCATCTCGGCTCTGGGCTTGCAGCCTTCAACCAAACCCCAGCTCATGGAGCTGGGAATCGGGGGAGCAGCCTCTCCTGGTTCCTCCTTCCTTGGTTTTAACTGTGAGCAGAGACCATTACTACGCCTTTAGTGCCCATTGACCACAGGCACTCAGCAGGGGAAGAGCTGAACCGGCAGCAAAGCTCCTTGTATCTGCAGAGGAGGGGAGGGCTGGGGTCCTGCAGTGGGGTGAAGCCGGAGCAGGGGATGGGAGAGCAGCGAGGGCCGGGGCTGGGATCTCTTGTCCCCTGGATGCCGATGCTCCGTCTCCCTGTGCAGGTGCTACAGCTTCGCCGTGGGGCCCGGCGCTTGCAGGAGGCTGGTTCGGGGTCTGGCGGCCGTGTCCAGGGGCAGCGCCGAGTTCCTGGTGGAGGGGGAGAGGCTGCAGCCCAAGGTAGGGATGGGGGAGGCTGCGGGTCCTGTTGCCGTCATCCCCGCTCGGCTGCAGTTGGGCACGGGAGGGGATGAGGGAACAGCTCCATCCCCAGCTGCCCGCCGCAGCGATGCTCACCCCGCAAGCGGTGGGGAGAAGCGAAGGCTGCGAAACAGCATCAAAGGAGCTGCTGCCTCCGGCACCGACGGGAGCAGAGGGATCAGGTCCCAGCAGCCAATTAGTTGTGAAGCCAGGCTCAGCCCCGGCGCTGCTCTGGCGAGGAGAGAGGTTGGAGGGAGAGGAACACGTTGCTATTAAGCCGACTTCAAAGCAAACGGAGAGCCTCTTCGTTTCCTCTCTCCACGTGGAGTAAACTGGTGTGCTTCAAATAGAGGTTTGAGAAGGGCTCTGTCCACCACCGTGCCTGGCCCATCGTCTGCTTGGGGCCCAAACCCAGAGACAATTGGGTCTTTAGCTCCTAAAAAGCTGTCTTCTGCCTTCTTGATCTCCAAAGATGGAGATCAGCAGTCCACCCCTCTGCGGGAACCTGGAGCACACAAAAACCTCCCTAACACAGAACGGCATCAGCATTGCTGATGTAAATTAAAAGCAAAGACAGTGAAGGGAGAGGGTTTTTTTACAGAGCTATTAATAAAGAGCTTTGCAGGCTGTGCCTTCAGCAGTCTGAGGCATCAATTAATGGCCTTATAAAACACAGCCTGGTGTGTCTTTCTGAGCCTGTGCAAAAGCAGGGAACAATAGAGAATAGTGGAGCTGTTCTGCCTCAGATCTGGTGTTCAGTTCCCCTGGTGTGCACAGAAGCTCTTCTAGATAGCTCCCTATTAGGTTGGTCCATGGACATCGGTCATCTCCACATGCGTAAGTGGCAGAGCATCGCTCATCTCCAGCCAGAAAGGTACCAAAAATAACGGTGCTGTTGGTTGGTGTCTGAGGGTCGAGGCTTAGGGCTCAGACAACCGGAGCTCCACAGCGTTTCCTGGCTGTGGGGGGAGCAGGAGATGCTGCCTTCACCTGAGCGAGATGCCCTTGGCCACAAGCTCCCCCTTGCTCTGAGCTGGGCAACATGTGGTGTGAGATCAGCTCCTTGCTTTATCCATGTCTGCTCTGCTGCCCTCAGTATAACCATGCCAAGGGAATGGGATGGGTGTAGAGCAGGCTCCAACCTAAGGTCAGGAGAAGGTAGGAATCAGCTGGTGGGTTTGCCTGGGGAAGCTCTCCCCTTCCCCGCAGCACACGGTGCATGCCCCATGGCACACGTAACACCCAGATGTGGGGTAACAGCTCCCCTCTGCTTCCTGCTCCAGATGATCAACTCTCTAAAGAAGGCGATGGCACCGGTCCTGAGCGATGTGTCGGTGGAATGGGTCTTCCCCGAGAGCACTGAGGTCTTGGTTTCCCCCATCAGCACCAGCTGCCTCTTCCCTGGGGACCGCCTGGTTGGATACGGCATCATCTGCGACACCTCCTCGTACACCTCCAACCCCAGATCCGTGAGTCCTCGCTGCATGGAGCGGGACTGTACCGGGAGCAGGGGTGTTGGGGTGAACATGCACAAGTGGGTGTCACAGCGTGGTCAGGAGGTGTCTCCTGTCCTCAAGGGAGAGGATGGGTGACACACTGGGGAGAAATAGGAACTCAGGTACAAGTGCTGGTGCTCGTCTCATCTGATGGACACAGTGGTGGGACCCATTCCCTCTCTCTGCTTCCCTGCAGGACAAGAGGCGGCGGTACAGCATGATGCGCTCCCAGGAGTCGGGCAGCTCTGTTTTCTTCCATTCCCAGGAGGAGGGAGCAGGGATGGAGAGCTGGAATCACTCCAGAGACTCCGAGGGCTGCTGCCCCGATCGCCTGGTGGTGGGCAGAGAGCCCGGGGGAGAATCGGACACGGACACTGGTACAAGTGTGGGTGTGATGCCCCTGTCTTCCCAATCAAGCTTCTGCCTCTGCTCTGCCAATTTGCTTGGCTGTGTCTCTGCAAAGAGACAGAAGCTTTGCGGGAGGGATGACAGATCTCCTGAGGCTTGAGCCTGTTTGCTTTGGATGTTTTATCCAAACCTGTCAGGAAATCAAGGGAAGCTCTGGAGAACCGGCTTCCCTGCAGGGCTTCAAAGCAGCTCATGCTTTGGCCATGTAATTTGGCCAAGCTTCCCAAGCTGCCCTCCTGTGTGCAGAGGAGAGGAGTGAGCAGATGCCTATCTAGAGCAGTCGCTTCCCTGCAAGCCCTGATGTTGCAGTCAGAAAAGGGGGAGAATGATCCATTCTTTTCAGTCTAGAGCCAGAACTCAGCACGGTACCAGCTATTTGGAAGAAAATGAACCCTATCCCAGCCAAAACCAGGACAGGATCCAAAGCTCTGTCCCCAGAGCATCACTCCTCACTGTCACAGTTTGGCCAGTGCTTGTGGCTGGTTGCACCTCAGAGACAAGGAAACCTGTTACTCATGGGATGTTCTCCCTTTTTACCCAGGGAGGATCTGTGCTTCGCATCCCCTCAGCCTTGTCAAAAGCAATGAGAATTCCTGCCTTTCCAAGTGAAATGTTTCCCTTGCTCTGACAGGAAAATGTCTGCACTAATTAAATTGCATTAGTAAACCCTTTGTCTTCTCCAGGGATGTTCGGGGAGATGCAGGCAGGTTTGTTCTGGCTGAAAACTGCTCAGTCAGAACCTCCCCAACCTGCTCTCCTCACGTCCCAAGTATCTTAATGCAGGCTCTTACCTCCTTTGGTGGTTTTGTTGCTTTGCTTAAAGCTGTGCAGGGCTGAGCGCGGCTCCCTGACCCCTGAGGACCATGGGGTCGGACCATGGGATGGAGCTGATCCTCTCTCCCCCATGCAGGAATGGATGTGAAGGCTGCCTCCAGGAGACGGGTGTACAGCACCCCCCCGGCCGCTGGCCATGAGCC
>JBCJKH010015429.1:0-24689 GCA_039877255.1 Loriculus beryllinus
ATCTTATAAGGAAGAAGTTCTTTACTGTGAGGGTGGTGAGGCACTGGAATGGGTTGCCCAAGGCAGTTGTGAATGCTTTGACCCTGGCAGTGTTCAAGGCCAGGCTGGACCGAGCTCTGGTTTAGTGTGAGGTGTCCCTGCTTATGACAGGGAGGTTGGAACTAGATGACCTTACAGTCCTTTCAAACCCTAACTATCCTATGATTCTAAACGTAGATCTAATAAAATGCTGGAGGGTTTCAAAAAGTTCCTCCCATGTTTCATAACAGCTTTGAAATCTCTTAGCTCTCAGAGGAATAGCACCAGGGGAAGGCAAAACCATAGTTCCAGAAGTACTAGAATTAAGTCCAGATAGGAGTGGGGGTAGGGAGAGGCAAGAAATGGACGCAAGTTACAGAACTGTCCTCAAGTGATTCATGATGTGCAGAGATTTCTCAGCTATTCTTATTTTGTTTTAAATCTTGCCAAGAGACACTGGGAGAGATTTTGCATGCTCTGGTCCTGCACCCTCTCATGTCAGTATTAGGAAACTGTTTGTCTCAGATGGCAACTACTCATCATGCTTTGGCAACACACCATTGCTCATGCAGTTATTTCTACAATATGATATTATCAGGTGAGAAGAAGATGATGAAAGGAATTTGCATTTAACATATAAGCCATTACATTAGCTGAAGAAGTCAATATACACATCTGTAACAAACAAGCTACCAGCTAGAATCAGTGAGGCCACATTTGCCTCTAATTAACCGTTTTGTTTTCTTGGTAAAAAGCCTGCAACAAGGCAGGCACACAGATTGGGCTTTCTTTTATGACAGATCAACTTGATTTCTTTTGCTTTGTTTTTTGTAGCATAGGGAAGAATATTTGTACATGAGCCAGAGATGCACAAGCTTCTGACAGCGCAAATCCCATTCAAGGCTGTAGAATAAAACCTTTTACACAACATCGATCCCATGTAAGGCTTGAGAAAGAAGGCTGGTTTGAAGATTTCCAGGTCTGAAACACTGCTTTTGGCCCTAACATTCATTAAAGCCATGTGAAGCAGTTCAACTAAGCATGAAGAAATGGATAGCATATACCAAATTTTTATTTCATACAACATTAAAAAAAAGTAAAATCACCCTTTATTAGCAAAAAACCACAGTCATTGCCAATGTTTTTTCCAATACTTTATGCATGCTTTTTTTTTCTTTAACAGAAATATTTCCCCAAAAGCTACCCTGTAGATGATATTTGACTGAATCATTAGTTATACCAATATTTTTTTGCTCACCCATAAGATTCTTTTTTGCCTTTTACACTAAGAGCATATTTGGAAAATTGAATGATCACATGTTAACTGACACAGAGTTCATTAACTAAGGCTAAATAAGAGTGGCTACATGCACACAGATAATGGCAAGGGATACAGCCCCATCTCCGTGTCCAGCCTGCCCACTAACAGTTTTCTATAGTAACAACCCATTCTTGTTAGCATCAATTAAAAGGGTCTGAACCTACTTTTGCAGCTATCTACCAAGAGCAAGATGCTTATCACAAAGCCTTACTTTGAATAATATAGGAACTGTAGCATTAGTGTGAATAATTAATCCTTTTCTGACTGAAGTTCTGTGTGACCACAGCAATGTCTACAATGTCTTGTGGTACTGTTTTATGGATATGCCTTAGTTTTTCCACATGGAAAGATACAAATGGAAGCAAATGGCTTTGATCTCAAACTGTTTAAAAACCTACATTGTGTTAATGTCAAGAGTGCATACTGGGAAAGCACAAGGGAGAAAAAAAATATATCCAACTCTATCATTGTGATAGCTATTAACATATGTCAGCAGGTGAAACAGAAGACTGAGGCTATGAAGAATTTCTCCCAGAGTGTAGATTTCCACTCTGATGTTAGATCAGGCACAAAATTCACATATCCTAAGTTATGAAATAAAAACACAAATATATATAACCTATCATTACATTCAGAAGGAAACCTCCATTCATTTGTTTTCTAGTAAGTTTAAATCACACCTTAGCAATATGCATTGGAATTGATATTCAGTTTTATACTTTTCTCACAAGCCAAATAAAAAAGCGTAGAAGTTGCACATAAACAGAAAAAATGACAAAGGCTCCTGTTTGAATATCAAGCTGAGAACAGATTTCTTACAGCATGAATAATGATCAAAACATTCAATAGTGATAAACAAAAAGTAGCCTTCAACATTAATCAGCCAGTCACATTCATCAGTGCTTTTGGCATCAACTAAGCGACCCTAACAAAAAAGAAATATTGTCTTTGGACTTTATTATCCTGCTTCATTCTCTTGCCAGTCTCACTTAGCTGCCAAGTTCTCACTGATCTCCTTCCCAATCCATCCTCAACTATGCAGAAGTGCAAGGTGTGCCATCCTGCATCATGCCTGGCAATCTGCAAAGGTGATGCTGCACAACAAATCACAGAAAGGTCTGCTTATAATAAACTCTCAGGTTATGGTATTGGTATGCTTACGGTATTACTGCTCAGGTAAACAAGACACAGCAGTAGCATTAATGGTTGCTTTTGTGAGACTCTCCTTGAAGATGGAGAGGAAGCATTATTGGGATCTTGTTCAACTGGAGAGTATGCACAAGCTGCAATTCCATCTATGTCAATAGCACTCTTTGCTACCACAGCGTAGGACAAGTTGATCTGCTGTAATATACAGCATCCACCTCAGCACTAAGAAAGTACATGCACTGTGAATGACATGTGGGAAGGACCACCCAGTTTCTCCCTATAGTCAAAAGAACTATTCCCCAAAAGACATGCAGATATACTTCAAAGTCTTCTTACAAAAATATTTTCCATAATGTCCCTTCACTTCCTTTAAGTTGGCATTCACTCATCACATGCAGACTCTACCAGGAAAAATTAAGCACCCAATAAGTATTCACCAGTTGTCAGCAAGAGGCCATAAAGAAAGCTGACATCCTACACACCATACACTCAGCCTTTACAATCACCTCCCTTCAGAAGGAAAGGAAATGGGCTCCTTTCTCTTCATGTTGCTATCTCAGGCTTGTACTCAGCCCTAGAATTTGGTAGATTCAGGAAAAATACTTGAACATCTTTACAAGAAAAAACGAAAAAGCCAGGCTTCCTGCTCCAGCAGAGCAGCAATACCTCAGAAAACCAGAGCTTTACAGAAAGTGAAATAGGGGACCTCAACCTCTGAAGCTTAGTGAGTTTTCTCAGTGGA
This sequence comes from Loriculus beryllinus, assembly GCA_039877255.1. NCBI lineage: Eukaryota > Metazoa > Chordata > Aves > Psittaciformes > Psittacidae > Loriculus > Loriculus beryllinus. The sequence goes on from JBCJKH010015429.1 coordinate 3,231, forward strand.
GGAATCCCCATCTTCACATGATAGAGAGACAGCTCGCTTTCTTGAAGTGTAAATTTAACCTGTTTGTATTCCTACATATTACCCAGGACTTCATACCCCTGGAAGGATCACAAATCCAACACCTTTCTTATAGCAACAAATACAATATTTAATAGTTTAATTATTTCCTTGTGCTTTTTATTAGCTGTTACAGTAACAGAGATCAAATATCCTGGAAGATAGTTTCCAAGAGATCCATATGGTATATTGCCTTGAACCAGAGGTTTGTGTAGGTCAGAAGACATCTAGAAATACCAATTTCTAAAAATGTTACGGTTCTACTACTCTAAAACTCACTGTAGCAATACTTGCCTACATTTGTGAGAAAGCAGCAAGAGAAAAAATGAGCAAGAAATCAAATGAGAGAAAGTACAAAGCATGACACTAATTTCCTGTTTAATAACTTAATTTTTTTAACCTTCATCAAGTTACTTAAATTCTTCGGAGTAAGAGCTCATGACAATCTGAACACTATAAAAAATACAAAACCTTAATCATCACTTATTTATTTGAATTTGCAACAATTCATCTAAAAGAAACAGATAATTTAAAGATCTTTCTAAATGGATGAGAGCACTCTGGTTTTTCTGCTTTTGAACTGATCTGTCGATAATCTTACCCCAGGAACATTATCTAAAAAATCTCCCAGACAACCCAGGCCAGAAGAGTGATTTGCCTAAAGTGCAAACATTTCTTCCCCGTCAGTTCACCTTCACCAAACAAAATTAAAGAACCTCTTACCAATGGTGACTGCATTGAGAAGGCAAATGAACTTGGTGACACTCATTAATTTTCCTGAGTGGCAGATAACCCTAGAGAGTTATTATCCCTGACCTTTTCTATGTGACTCCTTGTAAAAAAGGAGTCTCTATCTTCTTTGTAGTCACTCTCTGAATACTGGAACATGATGATAAGTCTCCCCTAAGCCTTCTTTACTCAAAGCTAAACAAAGGCAGTTCTCTCAGACTTTCTTCACATGGCAGGCTTCCCAGCTCTTTGACCATCTTTGTGGCCCTGCCCTGGACCCTCTCCAGACTGTCCACATCCTTTCTGTAAGCGGGTACCAAAACTGAACACAGAATTCCAGGTGTGGCCTGACAAGCACCAAGTAGGATAATGACACTTTTTATCTCTGCTGGTGATACCTTTGTTGGTGCAACCCAGGACCCTCTTGTCTGTCCTTGCCTCGGAAGCACACTGTTCACCCATATTGAGCTTGCTGTCCACCAGGTCCCTTTCCACAGAGCTGTTCTCCAGCCAGGTAGATCTCAGCCTGCGCTGCACTCTTGGACTGTGCAAGATCTTACATTTGTCTTTGTTGAACTTGATAAGATCCTTATTAGCCCACTTTCCCAGCCTATCCAGGTCACCCTGCAGTGTAGCTCTCCAAAAATGTCTACTCCCCCACTCAGTTTGTATCATTAGCAAACTTCATCAGGACTTATTTCTTGCAGGTGTGGCTTAGCTGCTAGCACAGCTTGTTGAATTATTTAACAGCAGTATCTGTAAGCAATAACCAAAAATGCCTTTCAGCTGTGATGGCAATACCTGAATGCATTTAAACATCTTTAAATATTCAGCAAATAAGAAGGCAAAGGAAACCCACTATAGATGTAACAGGAGCTACAGTATGTATGATTTTATTCTGCTTGTAGAAAGAAATACATCTGAATAGTATTCTGACCTGCATGCTGTTCATCAGTGAGCTCAATGCACAACAGCTGGCACTTGATTACCTTAGATGGCTCCCAATAAGAACAAATACTCAGTGTTGCTTCACTTGTTAATCTTCTGCTGGAATTCATTGTATACCAAGATTATTAAACTCAAACATCTCTCCTAATCACCAACATAAACACATGCAAAAGACACAGAAGTTTCTACACACTATACAGCTGTGTTATAGAGGCAAAAGACAGTTGCAATCATTAAAAGAAGTGCTTCCTTATCTACTCTTATTTACTCACACCAGAAAACATGCAAAAACAATACTGCACATTTAGCATCTCCCAGATTTGAGGGATCTGGATTTTAATTGTGTATTTGAAATTCTTGTAGGGGGGAAGAAAGCAAAAAACCCACCACAAATCAATCTCTTTAGTATGTACATCATATCATTAGTTCAATTAAGTAAAAAAAAAAAAAGCATTAATGCCTCAAAATCCCCAAATTAATACTTCTTATGTGTATAAAAAAAAAAGAAAAAAACATCAAGCTACCAAAACATGCCATATTGATTCAACCTGATAAATATGCATATAGCACACATTTTGCCTGCAAGAATGTAACGAAATGGAAGAACAACTTCACATGCTTATGGAATTCCAGACATCAGTGTGAAACATGTAATCGAAAAGTTTATATATAATGTCTCATGCTCCTGGCCATTCTCTAGCCTCACATGGCTGCAATACATTCCTCCAGGCTTCTGACAAATTATATGAAGTACCTGAAGAAGTAGTGAATACTCATTTGTTTCCATGTAACACCAATATGTGGGAGGACTTTAACAACTCATACCATGCAGCTATTTAACAACATCCAAAATGAGTGTCTACATTAAAAGTTAGTCATAGCACTCAATAAGCACCAATACAAGCCTAGACAGCTCAAGAGCTTTTATTCCTTGAAATTTATAAAGCTGCATTAAGTAATTTTTCAGACTGAGCAGTATATCACCAGACCACAAATAGACAAAAGATTTAAAGGGATCTTCATCTATTTGTGTTTATTATTAGCGTAGAACAATTAGTTACTTAGTATACCATGTTCTCTTCAACATAGAACATGCAACTGGGAGAAATCAACTCTTATTCAAGATTTCAGTCTGTATTTGTTCAGCTGTTGGCAAAAAAAAAAAAAGTCAGATGAATGTTCCCTTTCACAAACAGCAACATCAAACTGATAGCTTTCAAAACAAGGGTTTACTACAATCCATTTAAGCAAGTAAAGCAGATGCCAAGTTATTTTTAGAGCTACCAACATTTGTTCTCTGCCTTAACTCCCACTCCAGAAAGAAAAAGGGGATGAAAGTTGTGTTTATGATCCAAAATTCAGAGATCTATATAGAACTGTTCCAACAATAATAAAGGGCTTCAATATGAATTTAATTTGACTTTCTGAATAACTTACAACTATACAAAGCATGAATCCATCTCAATCAACTAACAAGACTTCAAAATTTCCTCTTCAGGATGTGAACACTGACAACCCTATAAAGCTTTTGCTTCTTACATATAACCACCCTTTGCAATCTTCCTGCCAAATATAAACAGCTCTTCTGAATACCACTCTAGATACTAACAAGCACTATTGTACTTGTATCGTACATGACAATCACACAAAGCACTTCCAGAAATCTGACAAAAACCATTTTATCCAAGCAAATTGAAATTACCACGAATAGTGCATTCAACCATTCTGATACAATTCAGGTTCTGCGTATACCCCCTTGAAGGTTGGCAGTAAATTATTCTTTTCCAAAGAGACACTACTCCATAAATCTGAATTCAGCTGCATCTTAACATTTCCTACATATTTATTCTGTTCTAAGCGTCTTTCATCATAAATGAAAGAAAACACAACTCAGACTGTCAACTAAGCCTGTCTAAAATGTCCAAGAGTGTTCTCTCTGATGTGTTTTAAAGCTATCGTACCAGTACCAGCCAAAGCATAATTCACAACTATCTGATATAATCGTTCTACATATATAAGTGATTTGAAACTCAATATTTTGCTGTGGCAGCAGTGAACTTCATTTGGCTTTATTATCAAAAACCTGCCAGAAGTAGTTTAGTTATTGTATTGAAGCTCCCAGCTGGTCTACAGACATTAGAGAGGAAAATCTAAACCTCAGGAAGAGATGAATGAGGGAGGGAGGGAGGTGCTTCTACTGCTGCCTTTGACACGCTTGAATGACTGCCTTAATGGAAAAATCCTGTAGAATTTAAAACTAAGTCTTCCAAATATATAGGGTGAGGGGTTGAGGGGGGGTGACTTTTTTTCCTATGGCTTCCCCCCACTTCAGCCTTGCTGGAAATGCAGCAGTTTTAACTCTGTTTTAACAATTTAACTCAGCTGTAGCCCTCTAACGGTAAACCAACATGCTTTTCCTGTACGAAAAAATACATCCCATTAGTAAGTGCTATAACTCCACTTTTGACCTTTCTCTGTTTTGGAGGGCTTTAAGCCAAGCAATCCCATTGAATGTTTCTTTTTTTCCACAATTCTGTTTTTCAGTTAACAAAGTACTAGAATTACAGCAGCAAAGTTAATGAAGCTACCCATAGAACATGACCCAATATCATCAGCAAGTAAATATCCTGACAGTCCCATTCAAGTAGACAGAATAGGGTTTTTCTTATAAAACAGAGAAAATAAGGTATTACATAGAAGAACTTAGAAGTATTATTCCGTTATAAAAATTAATACAGAATTTAGTTACCAATTTAGTTACACACATAACTATAGTTACAGTTGCACTGGAGGAGTTGGGGGGGACCTTAAATATCCACCTAGCCAGCCTGTAAGTTTTCTTTACTTAGAAGCAGGCTGTAGACATTGGAGATTGGTGTGTGGGGGCATGCATGCATAGGTACTTCTGTGTTCTACTCTGAAAGAGACACTAACAACAAAACTACTTCAGGCTCCATTCGCTTGTACAGCAGTCGAATTACAGTTAAAGGAGAAGGGTAAAAATCAAGGATGAGACACACACAACATAAGGCAGTCTTGCAAAATAAGCTCTAGTGCTGTTTGGTGACTCCCATTGCCATTTTCAAACAGTTTAGAGCTAGGTAATGTTCTGTCAGTCTCCAAGTGATTTTATCAATAGTTACTAAGAGTACCACTCACAATGCAAATAAAATATAAAAAATGACAGAGTATATTTAACATGCAGATTCCTTGTTACCTTGCACTGTAAGGAAAACTGATGCTGTGGTAGATCCACCTTCGTTAGAAGCAACGCATCTGTACTCGCCAGCATCCATGAGCTTTACAGTCTTCACCTCTAAAGACAAGTTACTCAACAACCTTATTCGCAGGGGTTCCTTCAGTCTCACATCCCTGCCATTTCTCTGCCAGGTAAGATTGTAACGCACTGTGCTTAAAGTTAGGCAGGTCAAGATAGCTCCTTCACCAGGGACAACCGTAACGTTGTTAGGAACCTGAATCACAGGTGGAGGTTCTGTGTAGGAAGAAAAGAGTAAAGACCAAGTCGTAAGAGAAAAAGATTTGAGAACCTTTGCTTCATTTGTGGATTGTGGATTTGCAATTTGTGGATTCTTGATACCTCAAGTACAGTATAGTGGGTGGAAAAAATAATAATTAAAAAAAATTGGTTTAATATTGAGTTTTATTTTACATTGCTGAAGCCACGAAACAGAACCAGGGCAGCATCCTCATTCCCTGATGCTAAGCTACCCAACAGGAGCTGACATCACAAAAATACACCTGATTTAGGTCAAAGCTATATCACATCAGATGAAAAATAACCACCACCAGGCCCCAGAGTCTGATCTCTGAGGTGTGACCACACGTGGTGGAATCTGAGCTAAACACACACTATATTTGTATAGGCTTGTGTATGAAAAACAAGTAATTGTGTTACTACCAAGCTTTTCTAATAGTAACAATAAAATCAAGTTAGCAGCTGCTCTAAGCATTATTATTCAGTTCTTTCCCTGATGATTTCCTACAAGAGAATACAAAAGGAGAGAGAAACATCTATTCTTTTAAGCTTATTTGGTCAAGGACCTTGTCAAATAGGATAATGAAAAGGGGAGTTAATAAATACAGTATATAGTGATTTTGCAACGGGTAAAAAATAACTACACTCCCTCCGCACCCATCCCCACCCACCCCCTTCCACCCCCCCCACCTCCTCCCCATTTGGTTTTCCCCAGACTGGGACTGTTTTTTGAGAAAAGAAAGCTCTACAATGAATAATATTTTAAGTGGGATGCCTTAGCAGACATAAGACAGCTGTAAGAGCAAGATCAAATTTTTATCAATATACACTAAAGCACATTTATCCTAAGAAAAGCAAGGACAACGGGGGATTAAAAATTCTGTATTTAGTAAGGGTGAGTGTTACTCCCGATCTCAGAGGCTGCTATAACTGCTGCTTATTTAGGTCTCATGTGGGGTCCCAGATGCGGTTCAAAAGCTTCAAGCTAGATCTGTGCACAGTATCAAATTGTTCTAGCACTATGCATGCTGGGTGCGCAGCTCTGCTTCCCTATAGCACACAGTCCCTAACAGTAGTCACCCTTAGTACTGAAACTGCATTTCCACACATGCAGAGGAGAGTGAAGAAAAGCTACACCTGCTTACTGAGAATGGAGTTTCTCCCTTGTCCTTCAGGTTTTGGTTTGTTTGGGAGAAAAGACAAACCTAATGCTTTCCGTAAGCATACCACCAAATTACTTAAAGACACTTGGAGAGAGATGAAGGCAGTACAGGACTTAAATCCCCATCTTTTGAATCGTTCTGCGATTGTGCATGACATCTTTTAGGCTACAGCAGTCTCTTACCACAATAGTGCACAGACATAGCAAACCTCCAACCAAACTCTAAGCTGAATTCAGAACACTTCTTTACCAGCACTTCAGTAAGTCCTTGCGCAAGCTAACAAGTCATTTGGCATTTTAAAGACTTAATATTAGTAAGATGAAGTCAAACTCAAGTGTTTGTTTTTTCAGCAACTAGGAAATGTTGATACGATTCCAATGCCTTTCACACAGCAGTTGACAAAATGGATTATCTGTGATATACTGTCTGTTACATGGGCAAGCTAAGAATACTTGAAAAGACTGTTTACTTTGCTGAAAGCAGACATTTCATGTAATTTTCTTCCAAATATTTGTACACAAAGATTTCAAAGCAAATCCCTCACATTAATCCTCTGCAAGGCACAAAACAGACCTAATTGCTCATGTTTACATTGTGAGTCAACCTCAGTCAATCTCTCAGTGCTCTACTGAATTTTGACCCTGATCACTCTTGACTTTCAAGGGCTACCACTATCACATGAAAAAAGTTTGGATTCTCTTCCTGATCCCTCTGTGAGGAGGAAGATGGTTGTAACTTCAAGACCAAGAGCCTTCATGCCCACAGTTTCTGGGGCAATATATATGATTTCTTGTCCTCCAAAGCATGATTTGAAGCAAACATATGGGAATACTGTCCACCTAAATGGTTTTTGTAGCCCAGATATAAAGTACAGCTTTAGAGCTAGGACATTAGTGATGTTACTGTTCCATTCTACTCGAGTACTTTACATGACTAAAAGGATGTTCCTCTTCTCAAATTTACCACATGGTCTAAGAGGCCCATTTCTCTACACACTTTGCCTTATATGGAATCAATGATACTGGATTTGCTAATATTGCACTTTGAGGAACATCTTTACCTGGAAAAAGGGAAGGTGAAGGGATAGCCACCCTCTTCAACTACTTCTTGGGTTAAAATAATAAAAAATAAAAGGGAGAAGATGAGAGTCTGTGGTCATAACATAATACTCTGCAGGGGAAATTCTGACCAGACATGCAAAATATTTTCCTAGTGGGGGTAGTTAAGCACTGAACACTGCCCATGGAACTTGTGAAATCTCTCCCCTTCGGGGGTTGATTTAAGAGTTTCCTGAGAAGTGCAGTCAAGCTCAGAAGTTATTTCTGCTTTGAGCTGTGAGTTAGACTATGTATCTTCCAAAGGTCCCTCCAGCCTAAATTGTTCTGTGCTTCATTATATGGGTTAACTAACCTGAATTAGCTACTAGAGGAGATAAAATACAAGACTTCAGCTTCAAGCCATTATATAAAACCTCAAGGCTAAATTCAAGCAGCCGTTCTGAGCTCTACTATCCTCACTGCCACTAAATTAACTGACTTAGCTCCACAGTTTTCCCTAGTCAAGAGCAATAGTTTACACTTCTGCATGACAGATGTCTGATCAACAAACAGAAGGCTATACAGAACAGATTTTTTTCCCTCAAAATAAATTATTTTTCCCTTTCCTCAAGACTACATTGCAACTGTGAAAACTTGAGTGATGAAATTTGCAATAGTACGGATAAGGTTTTCATCTACCCACCCACATGCATAAACAAGATTTTCTTCTTAATTTTTGCTGCAAGTCATCTTCCTGCAGAAGACCACTAGTGTCTGCTGGAGCAGATCAAGACCATGCTTAGTTTTATGTTTTCTCCATCTGTGTTTGTAATGCATCTTGGTTTACACTTAATTAAGCTAAATTCCTCTGACAGAGAAAAGGATTAACTTTGTGAAGTAAAGCCTGTTGTTTTAATTTGGGAAACATTTCTAGCAGAAACTAGTTTCTTTCAGAAACTCCCAACATCATAAGCTGCAGGCAATAGTCAGCATCCGTGTTTCCCAGTGGTCAGACTGACGGGTACACAAGCAGTTTAGCTTTACATTTGCCTTCACAGAAGTCCAACTCTCTCCCTTCCTCCCACTCCAACTTTTTATGTCCAAAGCTTGATCAGGATGACACTACTCACTTTTCAGGAATGATTCTCTTGCCACAACTAACTTTCAGTAATACTTACTAGGGAATAATCAGTTAGCACTCCAAGCCCAAACAGGTCATTAACTTACACAATAAAAATTACCTCTCCCTTAATAAGTGGAATATCAGTGCTTTATGCTTTGAAACTGCTGTAATATATAAGGCACACTAACTCATACTAAATGGATTACCAGATTTATAAGTAATTGTCCTTTAAATTGAGATTTTTATGAAGTTAGGAATATTTTAAAATAAATTTTTAGGAAAGTTAATAAAAATTACCTATTGGATAGATAATGATTGCTAGCCATTTTAAGACTAGCAACTAAATATTACCATTTATTCAAAATATTCTTCCTGATTAACCCAGTTTATTCCTCATTTAATTCTACCTCCATCATAGTTATTCACTTTTAAAAAATTCAAGGTAATAGATAAGAGATTTCCAATAATTTAGTGAATTGTGTTTTTAAAAAATACACAAGATTTTCAAATGCAACCTCAGTAATTATTCATCTATCAGATGAATCAAGTAAATGTGTAACTGCTACAGCTTGAAATAAAAGTGAGAATAATTGAGACCTGAGATTTCAGTTTCTTCTTTACAGGCAATACCTAGTCCAACTGGTAGTGAGAATTAATCAAAACATATGCAAGAGAATATTTAAAAGAGGCTGAATAAAAAATTAGCACACTTGTGTACATGGGTGAGAAAATATTAAGCATACTAATATATATTTCATTAAGTATACTTTAATTAAGAATATACTTCAAATTGGAAATGTATCTTATTCAGTGACATTGCTTTCTGTTAAGTGTTCCAGCACAACGTATTTCAGTGTAGAAGGATGGACTACTACCCACCTGATACATCCAAAAACGTCTGTGCACGTCCAGTTCCTGCGCTGCTAGTTGCCATACATTCATAAAAACCTTCATCAGACAAGGAGACCTTGGCAATTTCCCAACTCATACTAGAAGATTCTCTAGAGTTAAAAAAAAAGGGCATAATCACTAAATTCCTGAAAGAATCAAAAAGTACGAGAACCTGGTTCTCTGACTATGGACACAGGAGATTTTCACAACATAAACAGCTTGACAATATATAGAAATATTAAGAAAGGTTTTGGCAGAATGTCTTACATGCGTTTCTACAAACATGCCTTTGACATATGTCAACAGTTACCACACAATAACTAAAACCACTGTAATTGCAGTCACTCAGCTGCTCATACTTGATATTTCACTACTTGAGAAAATACCTTTCCTTAATACCAACAAGTTCCTACCTAAAGACAGTATGTGCTACTAAACCAGTGACTTACTAGTAAGGGTAACAAGGGTTCATCCTTGAGTTTCTCAAACTTGAAGGTACATATAATGGCTACACATAAAGGAGACCCATCCTCTATCAGATACAATCTGCTTTCCTCCATATGCAAATCTACTATTAGGTTCATATGGTGAAGAGGGAAGCATCTACCCTCTTACAAGGTGACTACATCGAGAGAGCTTTCTGTACTTTATAAACTGCAGGGACTACCTCCATCACAAACACTTACAATCCAAAAAATTGTGAAGTATAGGTATGAAGATGACTCTGACCGGCTGCATCCCTGAAATTAACTACCAGCAATAATTATGATAATCTAATATTCTGCACAATGATTGTCTAGTCATACAAAAAAACAGCGCAACACAGAATTAATGAAATCAAGACAGAAAATTGGGAAGAAACATGAGCAAGAAAGCATAACAGGAATTTATGTAAATACTTGCAGCTTTTCTATGCAACACTGCAAGGCCAAGCTGATAGGTAATACCACCATATACCACATACAATGTCAAAGTCAAGAAGATAAAAGTATAACTACATTGACTGGTGGCTACAAATGTTTAAAAACGCGTGCTCTTGCAGATTCTCAAGATTCAAACCCACATGTTATACAACTAACGGCGCAGCAGACACACAGATAATGGTATAAATGAGAAAAACAGTGATTGTTCTGCAGTGTCCCAGCACTCCATGTGGCCTGTTGCTATGACATATAAACAAAACTGATGAGAACAAAAATAGCTGTGATAGCTTTGGCAGCTAACTGCTTCATTATGGGAAAACACAGAATTTGTGAACCCTTTATGTCTCATTTGTTTGTCTGACTAGATAGATAAAACAAATCCTTAAAGGATATAAAAAGAACAAGAGAAAGAGACTTGGAATATGCATGAAAGTTCAGTGCTGTAGCACCATAAGACAGGAAATCCAACTACACCATAAATAAAAACATTATATAGTGACCTTAAATGGCTTCTTACTTATTCTCTCTTACTTCACACTTATCCTAGATAATATATCATAAATCAAATCTATGATTTCTTACAGTGCAGTGACAGCAAATGGACATGTCAATAACTGCCAACACTAAAGATTAAAGTAATGTTTCTTCCAAGAAAAAACAAAACAAAACAAAACAAAAAATTCTTTCTCATGGAATGCATATTAAAAATGAAGTTATGTAATCCTATTCTTCATTCCTGACTTTTGCTATACACCAGATGTCTAACATGGAAGCCTTGAGAACAGAAGCATGAAAGGAAATGTGTCCAGTGGAAAATCTTGGCAAACACAGACCTGCAGCGGTCTATTAGAAAATAGATATACAATTTAGATGCAACGATGGCAGCAATGACGAAAACACACCTCAGGGCATTTGCTGCACACTTTGCCACTGACTCTAAAAAGCAGCAAGTGCATACAGCTCTTTGTAACATTTATTACTGGGACAGCTCAGCAGCAAAGTCCTTTATTTACCCAAATCACTTTACAATATATGCAATTTACTGATCAAGGTGTTTACCTGGTCTGTTCAGAAAACACAAACATGCCCCCTTAGCCAAGTTGCATCCTAGTTATTTGTCCAAGGCCAGATTGGACAAAGCCTTGAGTGACATGGTTTAGTGTGAAGTGTCCCTGCCCATGGCAGGAGGGTTGGAACTAGATGATCTTAAGATCCTTTCCAACCCTAACTGTTCTATGGTTCTATTAGTAGCTGTACAAACACTGGGAGAGAGCGCAGTGACATTCATGTCATAGCTAACCTCACCTCTTGGTCACCATAAACCACCAAACTCCATATCACATTTTCACCTGGGAGGGTACCAGCAGCAGGCTGTGGCTCAGATGATTAAACTGGAACATCACACTCACTTGTACTGCACTAGTCAACACATAGTTTGGAGGAATATGTCCTGCATGGTTTAGCAAAGTGGATACTGGACTTGATTAACAACCACAAATATCATTTGATTCAGAGTGGGGTTTTCTAATTATTTTTATAGTTATTATTTTAATTAACTACATGGATTGCCTTTCTTGTCAGAATTTCATACATTGTTTTTCTGATTCTGACCTCTGCAAGGTGGATGTGATCTGCCATTTATAATGCATTTTAAAATCCATGGATATTAAAGACATATTAGTGCTCAGTTCCCACTGGTTTCTCACTGGAATGAGATGCTTACTACTGCTTTTGGTCACCTAAATCAGACTTCTCAGAAATGCACCAGGGTGTTAATCAACACCCAGATTTTCTTACTAGACCATGACAGGATGCAGAAATCTAAAAAAACAAAGCTGCTGCAATTTTAGAGATTTTTTTTTTCCTGCACATGTTACTCATTTAAAATTAGCAATTATTACTACAGCTCATGGTAACTCTGTAATCAAAATAGAAAAAAAAATCCCCCAAACAAATTCTGGGTATGTTCACTTCAAGAACACAATGAATATTCATCTGAATGGTATTTTCACATAGTCAACTATCAAGACAGAACAATAATACTCAACATACAAACCATTTACTTCTCAAATATGTATTAGAAAAGAAAAGAAAAATTGATTGAAGACATTATCTTGCCACCAAAACTCAAACTCAATAATACAGCTCAAATCTGCATTAAACTAATAAGTTGGACAAGTCCTGTATGGAACTTCAACACTAATAAAACACAGACAAGACAAATTAGAGCCTATTTAAATGTGATCAATAATACTCAGCTTGAGATATATTTTTTTAAAATAACTCGGATAATCTGTTCATTCACCTGGTCTGTAATGCAAAGATGAAAAAAGCAGCATAATCATAAAGATGCCAGATACGTGAAAAGCAAGGAATAGAAGTGGATGCTTTGATAAATATAAAATGGAAAGTGTTAGCTGCTTATGTGTGTGCTGGGACTGACTAAATGTAAATGGCACCTCATTAAAAATAGTAATTAAAAAAGCTGCAGTATTTCACACTGCCAGTGTACAAAGGAGTGTCTCAATATATTTATTTTGGTAGTCATGTACCTGCTACTGAATGGTAGAATGTATGCTACATAATTATCTGTGCATCAGGCGGATGGGGGTGGTGGTGTGCTCCAAAGAAAAAGACAAAAAAGAAAAAAAACCACAAAAAACCAACCCAAAACACCAACAAAACTAGCTACCATGCTCCTTTACAAAACTTTTAAGAAATATAGATATAAATTACAGTTTATCACAATTTAAAAGTACACATTTGACAGGGATTTTGGCTAGACCCATAAGTTCTCATCATCAGTACACAGTGTACACCCTCCTGAAACATGCGTATATGCATCCTCCATAATGAATATCAGCAAAAATAACAGAATGGAAGTAACAGGATATAAGCAGTATATAACAGTAAATAATAAATGGCAATCATAGATTATAAATCAGAAATAAAACAGCGTTGGGGAAAAAAGAAAAAAAAATATAAATACTTACTTAAAGAACTGATCCACTCCTAGTTTTACTCCATTTCTAGTAAAACGCTGAGTAAAAGGTATAAGACTTTCTACATGGCAAGGAACAGACCCTGGTTGCAAATAATACCCTGGAGTCTTGACAGGCATTGTAACTTTTGGAGCATCTGAAGAAAGAAAATATTTGCCAAAAGATCATTGGTAGTTATGAATGTATATTGACTCTTTTCCTTTTATTAAAGGAAAATTCAGGTTTTGACTAAGTTATAGCTACTAAATAACAACATTAGCTTGTCTATCACAATGTAGAGATAGAACACTGGAAGGAAACAGCACAGAAAGTACTTGTATGCCTGAAAAAAAAAAATACTAGATACCAATTTTAACTGATTTAGATATGAGAAATATAAATTCAAGATAGGCTAAAATCTCTTACCAGGAGTTATACTAGAAAATGAAACACTTGAAACTCTCTGAAAAAGATAATCATTCTTGTCATAGCCCGTTATTTTAACAAAAAAGGCTTCATCTGGTGGAATGAAGTCAGAAATATTCCACAGTCCATAGGGCTTTCTGTCAGGATAGTATTTCACAGGCAAGGTCTTAAGAAGTTCCCCTGTAATACTCAGAAGTTCCAGTCTGTCTACTCTAGCTGGAAGAAAGATCCCAGTGGTATTTAGCAGCACGAAGGTAGGAATCCCTAGAAAAACAGAAACATGCTATTTTAAGTGCTAAAAAAGAAATAATTAAAAATGAAGAGTTAAATTCCATACATATGGCTCACTACCCCATGAATGCACCATTCAGCTTCAACTCTTACATACCAAGCAGCAAAACACTAAGCTGTGCTCTGCTTATTAGCTGTCAAGAGACACAACACTGATTAGGGTTTAAATTACTGATCTCCAACAGGTGTTTCTCAAATAGCAGCCTCTTTATTAACTCCTCACTGTGCCTCAGAGCCAAAGACTTTTCTGAAGCTCCAAAAGTAAGAGAAACAGTGTGGCAATTTGGAAGTTTTCATAACTAAAAATACCTGGATTTTTGTAGGGGAAAAAACCACAAGCTAATAGAAAGTTATACTGTAGTATGATAAAACAGGAATGTTGGCTGTGCTCTCATAGTCAAGTCCCAAGAACCAACCAACAGCAGCCCCAAATTTAAAGTTCACCAGAGAAACCATTACAGAGTTCTACTTCACTTTGTGGGCCCAAAAATGTATATTGATTACCATGGACTAAAATGGAAACTAACCTTTCACTGGCCTGCTGGATGTGTTTTTGAAGTCTAATGTTGGCTTTCTAGAAAACCCAGCTCGAAAGTCAATAGTGCTGAGACCTGTGATCCGAACAGAGTGCCTTCCACTGCTCGAGGTCTGAAAAAGCAAGAGATCAAAAGGCCATCTACATAATCAGCATTTCAGGAGTTGCAGAGTTTCTGATTCAGCCACTGAGTTCAGTAGATAGAAGTCAGCTTTCATTAAAGAAACCCAAAAAGATAGAAAGGAGGCTTATGTCAAATGTAAGTAAAAATGCCTTTAATAAAGTTTTACTTTTAGATACTGGACCCTACAATTGTAGTGTCAGCAAAATGATGCAATTTGTCTCAGGGATAAATCACACCACAAATACACAAGAGCAACCACCACTTGTCACATGCCTGCTACCTTAATGGGAGACTACATAGAAGTTAGGATTTTAACCATTATGAAGTATACTATGAAACAGTAAGTGAAACACAAGTTAACAGAAAAATTAGTGTAAAATTTTTGCTGATAATATATATAATTTATTTCCAGTACTACAATAATTTATCTTACCTTTTCATTTATTAGTAAGCTCCCTTTTTAAATGTACACAAAGCTAATTTTACCCGTGAGGGATGTGCAGACATCATAGGCACTGCATTTCATGAAAAAGTGGCAAATAGAGACCAGCCTCAATCAATACTGTGTATTAATGACTCATTTCTCTCCCAGCCAAGGTCTCAGTTGGAAAGCACAGGATACATAAACACTTCTCATCCCTACTCTCCACCTCCAGGTCATCATTCTGGTTTAATGGTGGGGTGGGAGGGAGGTGTGTGGGATAATCACAAGCAACCCGACTTGTCCACCCACCTTGAAAAGGCTTAGCTTTATGTTGTTTGAGCTTTATGTTATTTGAGGGTGCAGTTGCTTTTATGCAGGTCCTCAATTTTACAATTATTTCGATATATCTTTATGTTACTTTCTATCATTCTGTGCTGAGAAAGAAAAAGGACAGCTGCTACTTGCCAAGAATGCACAGGGACCCTCAGAGTGTTGGGGAGGGGAGAAGCCAAAACAAACACAGCCACCACCTAAAAAAACTCCACCACTGCTGCACAGCACTGCACATGGGTTAGCTTTTTACAGGCTTAACAATGACAAAACCATGGACAATTTCGAAGCGGGGGAGAATGGGGGGTGTGAGGGGCTAAGTGTAGTAAGAATCAAAAGACTGTGAAGAGTGATATCTAAGCTATATTATTCCAAGATCAAATCTGCATTAGAACCTACACAGATATTTTGTTCAGGGAGACGACACAACACACAAGACTTGCAATGTGAAAGAAAATCAGGATTAAAATGAAATAATTCCACTGAGCTTTATCTGTCTAAAGAGTATTATCTGATCCATTCTCTCAAACACACAATTTCTTCAGTTCAGTAACCACCACTGATACAGCTGCATATGAATATTAAACAGTTGTTTCTTGTAACTAGCTCTCTAGGAACAGCCATGTAGACAGTATGATAAATTTGCTTCTATTTGGCTAGCCTTTCACCTCAGAAAAATCTGTAATGAAGCAGACCTGGAAGGAAAACTTAGTTAAAAAATATATGCCCATATTTGATGTCCTCATAATTTTTATACCTCAAGGCAACTAGAGGTGTTCTTCAGTGCAAGAGGCAATCAGATTGCATACTATGCATTTTATGTTACTCAAAGCTGTGATTTAAAGAATTCACTGAGCATTGAAATAACACCAACACTTGCTTGTGAATTACAGTGAAATCTTCTTGGATTTATAATTCTCCAGTTAATTTAGCAGTGGCAAATGCTGTCTACTTCACCACGATTTGTTATCATACTAGAATGATAACTTCTTGCACTTCCAGTGACAAATTTCTATATAAGCTCTTTGCACAAGTCTAATTAAGACCTGATTTACTCAAAGAAGTTATCATAATTATGATATTTCAACTGTTTTCCATACTGGTTTGTTTTTTGTTGTTTTGTTTTGTTGTTTTTTTTTTTTTTTAACCCCAAATGCTTACATTTGAATGCCTTATTGTCCACAGAACTGGAGACAGCATTATAATTTTAGAAAAATAAACAAATAAAAGGCCCTCACTGCAGGAGCAGCCTGATGCCTTAGCCAGGACTGGTTTGCATCTAGCTGAGCATGCTGGCATGATGTTTTAGTGTGAAGTGTCCCTGCTTATGGCAGGGGGGTTGGAACTAGATGATCTTAAGGTCTTTTCCAACCCTAACTATTCTATGATTCTATGATTCCAGCTGAGCCACTTGGCAGTTTGCACCATGGTGAGTGCCAGACTCAGCTTTTGAAGACCTTATTAACACTGAAAGGTATTACACATTGGGCCTAAAAGAGTGACAAGCTCCTCTTCCAGCAATTACTGAAATCCAGAAATTTGGGCAACACAGTGAAGGCATACACAAGTAGTTCCTCATGGCTCAGCTCACATCCAAAAAGGTCTTGGCTTAGTAACAGCCATGCAAGGTCAGAGAGAGATCACATTGGGTTGTTGATTTTTCTGCACTCTGTTACTCTGCTGCAGGGCACTGAATGATTGCTGGATTGCATGCTTAACCTAAAGGACTCCAACAAGCTACGCAGTTGAGGACTGAGGAACTGACTGTAGGAAAAAGTCTCTCAGTTCCCAATACGTCTGATGTTACTAGACCACCAGGCTACCTCTGTACCATGTTTTTCAGCATTTCTGGTCCTGGAAGCATTGTTAGATATCCAAACAATTCTCCATAGAGTTGCTGTGTCCAACATGCTTGCTAGCTCCAGTTCTGCAACAGTATCAATAGGTCCCCTACAGTGCTGTATTTGAATTAATAGTAATTTTCAAATTCTCTCTGTGCTTATGCCACAGACACAGCCCTGCGCAGCATGCATCCATTCAGTATACCTCATTGTAAATGTGGCTATGAAGGTACCTTACACAGTTGACTTTGTCGTCAAAAATGACGCTATAGTATGTACACTTCTAGAATGGAATAGTACACTTGGAAAGAACCTATACCAGTATGATTTTTTTCCACATCAATTTAGGAAAGCTGGGATCATGTCGCTTTACCTATGTAAAAAAGTATATAACAATAAGACAAAGCATGAGTCAATTTAGGTCACAGTCACACAAGAGTTGAAAAGATTACATAAAAATCTGTAGCTCATTATGCATTCCTTCCTCTCCTTCACCCTAAGCACCTGTGTCACAACATGCTGTCCCCTACAAACCAGCTCAACGTACAGATTGAACTGCATTTGTTTGAAGACAATTTGTCCACAAAACATAGTTAAAAAGTGTGATTTCTACATAAACAGTTAAGCCTTGCACAGATTTTAAGGTGTCTCAGAATTTACTATATTATAAGAGTGCTCTTGCTCATCCCTTTTTCCTGTTTTGGTTTCAGGTATGCAAGTTTTTGGCCTGCTAAACTGTATTAACTTGAATCTCTGCTAAATCAGGGTTAAGGGTAGTTAAAACTTTCTGTTCCTGACATACCTGTTTTATGCATACATTTACTGATATACGAATGGTAACGTTATTAGCTACACTGGCTTCAGCTCATAGCCCCACACTCTTTTGTGTAGAAGCAGGTCATAAGCAGTTTTGGAGGTTATTGCCTTCACACATTTTCACCACATGCCTCGCAACCATGTGTCACTCCAACACTCACTTGTGTCCAACAGCAAACATTCAAACTAGCACTGCCACCCAGAGAAAATCCTCTAGAACCGTAGTTCCAAGTGGCCCTTTCCTCACTAAGATATTTTGTTCTTTCATTTCAGAAGCAAGTATGTTAATCTATCATTAACCAGGAGCTGGCTGATTACTACAGCTGTCACAACCAGCAGATATGATTGCTCTTCATGTCTTTCAGTACATATTAGTCATGACCAGTGTAAGGGTCCTGCAGCAAAACTCAAGGAATTTTCCTACATTCTGATGTAGGAGTAGCAACCTTTCACACAGTGAGCTTAATCTAGGGGTCACTACAGTCAGTTTCAAGAAGATCATTTCAGCAGAGTTCATGATTCATTCTCATTGGGTATAGCTCCTGATCATTTTGATCTTAACTTTTTAACATTTCCAATTCCTTTAGGGTGCATTCTGCAATTTTGTGTGCTAGGATAGCTCTCACATGAACCAGTTTATTTACCAGACTGTAGTATTTAAATACTTTACTGATAAGGATTTCAAATTGAATGTATATTTATTGACTTTGAGAACCTACTAATGTAATTTCTGGCCTGAAAAGTGCAAATCTCCCTCTCGCCATCTTCCAAACATGTTACACACAGCAAAGACCCTACCAAAGTGCCCACTGCCTCTACACTAGAGTCCAGAATTTCGGTGCTCACTTCATCTTCTTGCCATCCAAAGGAAAGAATGGCCAAAGAATTTGATGTAAGATAGTAACATCTAGTATGTTACTATGTTGATAAGGGTTGTGTACTACTGCCTTCTAAATAAGTCACAACATATAGGTCAAAAAGGATATTTATTATAAAACAAACTTATAGATGAATATCTATGTTAAATGTAGTCAATCACTATACAACCTTTTTTAAGCTACAGGACATGTTACACATGATTTCTGCAATAATTTTACCTTAATTGTCCATGTTCCAGGCTCTGGATCTTTGACATTTACTACCTTTGCAGAGTTGTGGATATTTAGCAATTCATTCAGTCCTGATCCTTTACTGATCTGCTTGCCTAAAAAAAAAAACCAAAACAACAGGGAGTAACTACAGTATTATTGTTCTGTACTGATGCATTTTTGATACTTGACTTACTACTTAACAGTGAATGACAATTTATAACAGTCAAAATTCCCTGTAATACTTTGCTAAAATGCCAAAAAATGCTCATTTATTTTCACTCTTTTCATTCACTTAGGAAAACTGATACAGCCTGCAGCAATACAGAGCTGTGGGAAACCCAGCTGCAGGAAAAATAACTTGTCTTATTCACAGAAAATACTCCACTTTCAGTGAAAAAAGGCAGCACAGAAGCAAACTCCCCTGAAGGATATCTTAGACTTGCCCTAACCTAACAGCCAGCCCACTTACTATTCCACCCTCTAGACTTATTTCAAGCAAGATAAATTCCACAGTAAAAATACTGACAAGCAAGGTTCTCCTGGCAGAGGGGCATAAGCCGGCAACTAAAGGAAAGAATACATACAAAACCTTCACAGGGAATTAGCAGCCTGTTAGACACCCATTAAAGAGTGTAAATTTTCATACTGCACCACACTTTATATGTCGACCTGTACATACAAATATATGATGGCTGCGTGCAGGAACTGGTTCTCTATAGAGGCATTTTTCTCCCTCAAGGCTAACTATGAAGTACCATCAGCACTAAAGGGAAAGCTGAAGTTGAAAATGGGATGTCCTGTCATCAATTTTTAAGGCCTTTTTATGCCCCAACTAACTTCAGTGAAACTATGTGGATTTATGTGCATGGAGCTGACCAATAAGAAAGGAAAACATACAGACGAGGTGTCAACTTCAGCTAAGAAAAACATACACAAGGTGTCAACTTCAGCTAAGCCTGACAGTTGCACCCAGGATTGCACATTATCATGGTGTGAAGAGACACAGTATAAGCAAATTTCTTTCCTGAAAACAAACAAGAATGCCTCAGTAGAGGACAGAACAGGTTATATTGCAGGGAACTCATTTAATGCATAAAATATTTCAAAGATAACAAAGCTTAAGCTATAACCTCAGCCAACAGCCACTCAAAGAAGATAAAGTATGATCTGAATTTATTTCCAGTTCCAGGTTCCTAAAGCATCAACATAACAACAGACAGTAGATTTGTTTAAAAATGCCTTCAATTACAAATTAATATCCAATTCTGCCATTGCGTTCTCACACATGGTTCAGCTAGAGATGGACACAAGACAGGGTTTGATTATGGTTCAAAGAATCTAGAACTCAGTTTACCTTTCACCACATAAAATACAACCATCATGTATAACCCTTAAACGATGGTTCAGTGATTACATAAATACGTGAAAAACAAAAGTGTCCAGAAATTTAGAATACAAAGTAGAGCTGAAAGGAAGTGATCAGAACAGGGAGATTTCCAGTTTCCTCCAAGTCAGAGAATTGGAACTCCTGGATTAACTTTAATGTCAGTAGCACAAACATCCAAAGATCCTATATTTTAAAAATAAAACAAAATTTAAAATATCCTGAAACATCGATACTGGTTTTCAGAATGTGGAAGTGTTTTAGAATGTTTCCCTATTGGAGCCAGTAGAGATTTGGTTTTTTTCATTCACCTCTCTTTGTTATTACAAAAGAAGGTACAAACTACTTCACCTAATGGATCATGAATTTCAATTGCTGGTGAAGGACCACTCAAGGACACTGTAACCTCTTTCAGACTTGGATCAAAAGGGATCTGCCAAGTATTTACAGCCATTGTCAAATGGTCTGTGGACAAGAGATGCACTTTGGAGGCTTGAACAGCTTCTTCAACCCATTTTAATACCTAGAAGAAAAAAACAACAGTTGTTATTATGCCATCAACAGTATTTGCTGTTGAAATTTTTTCTGGTGAAATACTGTCTCTACTGTCTTCTAGAGATTCTATGTTAACTTCTATTATAAAAGATCACTACTTCCACCTACGATCCTACTGTCTTATGACATGCAGCTACCACATCAACCTGAGCAGAGTAGTAATGTATCTTTTAATAGAAGATACTACTTGAAGCCACAATCAGCATGAAGTTTAAAGGAGTACAGCTATAAACCTGGATACACCTCTGCACACCACCCAAGTGTACACTTCTAAAAAGGAATTAGGGGTATGAA
>JBCJKH010015429.1:33963-56979 GCA_039877255.1 Loriculus beryllinus
GTGAGACAGGCAGGAGGGGAAAGTGGCTACTGAAATCCTCTGCTTAAAACCTTACTCAAAGACAGACTAACCATTCAAGCAAAAGTTGGTATTTTTGGAAACTGGAAAGTGCCAAGAAATTCAGAAGCCAGGAGTAGGCAGCAACATCACAGTTCATGCCAGCAACACTTAAGAACATGATGTTGCCTACCACCTACAAGTGGCTTTCTCTGCTCACTTTCACCTCTGAACACCAGAAGAAAACAAAACCAGAGAAATCAAATAAAAACTTTATCCTAAAACTTCAATCCTGGCAAAGACCATTTCCCATTGCCAGTATCCCTTCTGTAAAGAGGGATTTCATGCAGTCTCATAGAGACACATTTTACCCTTCATATGCAAATAAGAGCAAAATGCAGGTCAGGAACTACATAATTCCAACAACTAATTTCTTTTCCTCAGACTAACTTTTGGAGGATAAATCCTTTGGAAAGTTCCTCCTTTTGATCATCATTGCCAATACCTTATGATATCCCCAATAAGAACTTCAATATTTCTAGACAACAAAAGTAGAAAACAGCAATTTATCTCCAACATTCATTCAAGTTTATCTCTCATTGTTCAAATTCCAGGAAAGAAAAAAAAAAAAAAAAAGAAAAAAACTGAAGTGGCTTTTTAATAAAAAACCTCATCTAGTTATTGCCTTATACCAGGAAGTCAAGGGAAAAATATTTACAACACTTATAAACAATTCCAGCTCCCCAGATAACTAACACGTGATTTCATCTCTCTTCAAATTATTTTCTCATGCGCTATTGAAATTTCATTTCTGCCTTTAAGATTCATTGGAGTTTCCAAAGAAAATAGTAATTCAAGGCTGTGGGTTAGCAATCAAGATTACCAGTAGGCCAGCAGAGCTGTCGAAAGTATTAAAACAATAACCTCAATTAAAAAGTTACCACAGTCACTTTGTGAACAGTGGAAACATGCTAGCTCACACCTATCTGTCCTTGATGTGAGGACCACTTTTGTCCAGGCTCATTAGTAATTCTTTCCTTGCTTACAAGATGCTAATTTAAAGCCAACACTGCACTCTTACTCAGAGCAGTAAAGCCACAGGACTACTCAGAGCACAGAACTGCCCCTTATTCTTAAGGCTGTCCTCCTGGAAGCCTTCTGGCATAGGCAGAGAAGCGTTGATGAGGTTCTGTTCAGATATGGCATTTTAGACTTCCGTAACATAAATAAAATACACATAATTACATCCCAATATAATAGATAGAAAAAGAAGGAAGAGAAAAGTGGATCAGAGTCCACACACCAAGAGTAGAACACATAGAATTTCCCTTTATGCTTCCTAGCCCATGATCAGGTCATTTAAAGATTGACAGTATAAGTCTCTGCCTTGTATTCTCTATATATTAAAGAATTCAAGCAAAGTTACCTCATTAACCTGTTTTTTGTCCAAGTGAAAAACTTGACCAGAACTTGTTGAGGCAATTTCTTCATAGACTTTGTAGCCAATATGGTCTCTGTCATCACAGTCTCCAGTCAGCACAAATACAACCTACATTGAAAAACAAACAAACAAACAAAAAAAACGAACCAAACCACCAACAAAAATATCATTTGGTACACCATGCAAACTTCAGGAAAACATTGCAAAAAAAATTGCAAAGACAACATTAAGGCATGACTAAAGAATTGTATCACATGGCATAGGTTAATATTATTTTGCAGAAATGACAGCCATATTGCACTCACTACTGAAGGAAAGATCAATGAAGAAAAACAGACAAGAATTGCTTTAGAAATGATACTCATCTATCTGTACTTGTACTTCACAGAATACTTATTTCAGAACACCATAAAAACATACACGGAAGGGGTAAGCTGACCAAGAATACACAGATAGAAGGCTCAGTTACGCTACTTAGAATCACACAATGGTTTGGGTAGGAAGGGACCGTAAAGATCATCTAGTTCCACCCTCTCAGCTACAGGAAGGGACATCTTGCACTAGAGGGGGTTACTCAAAGCCCCATCCAACTTGACTTGAACGCTTCCAGAGGTGTGCCAGTGTCTCACCACCCTCACAGTGAAGAGCTTCTTCCCAATATCTAAACTAAATCTACTCTCTTTCAGTTTAAAGCAGTTCCTCCTTGTCCTATTGCTACTTCCTCTTATAAGATGTCTATCTCCATATTTCTGGTAGGCCCCCTTTGGGTATCCGAAGGCTGCAAGAAGATCTCCAGAAAGCCCTTTTTTCTCCACACTGAACAAGCCCGGCTCTCTCAGCCTGTCTTTGTGTCCCTCCTCTCATCTCACTTGAGCAGGTCCACATCCGCCTTATATTGGGGGGTGCCAAGCTGGAAGCAGTACTCCAGGTGAGGTCTCAAGAGAGTGGAGTAGAGGGGGAGAATCACCTCCCATGACCTGCTGGTCATGCATGATTTTCTCTTAGTGAAGCCACGTTGGCTGTCACCAATCACCCCCTTACTGTCCATGTGCCTTAACATAGTTTCTCAGAGGACTTTCTCCATGATCCAGCCAGGCACTGACTTAAGACTGACTGGTCTGTAGTACCCTGGGTCTTTCTTTCTTCCCTTTTTAAAAATGGGGGTCATTTTTCCCCTTTTCCAGTCAGTGGGGTCTTCACAAGACTGCCATGACTTCTCAGACAGGACAGATAATGGCTTGGTAACTTCATCCACCAGTTCTCTCAGGACCCAGAGATGCATCTCATCAGGTTCCATGGCTTTGAGCACCATCAGATTCCTTGGATGATCTCAAAACTCATCTTATCCTACAGTGGGCAGCTCTTCATTGTCCGAATCCCTGCCTTTGCCCTCTGCAACTTAGGCAGCATGGCTGGAACTCTTGCCAGTGAAGACCAAGGCAAAACCATTGAGTACCTCAGCCTTCTCCATATCCCAGCCAACCAGGTTTCCTGGTTTCCTTAAGGAGAGGGCCCACATTTTCCCTTCCCTATTTAATTCACAGTATTAAAAGGAATGTTCCTTCAAGTTTTCCTTAACCAGATCTGTTAATTCTCTATTAAAAAATACAAGTAAGTAAATAAATAAATAAATCCCTAGAACAGCAGTATTTTGGTCTGTTGTGTAAAAAGATTTCATCGAGCCTCACATACGAAAAATTTTACCCTTCAATATTAAGAAAACAGGGCATTAAATATATGAACCAGTTCAAAATGTAAACCCTTTCTGTACCTGTGATTGTTTCTGTTGAATGAGTTGAAGTACTTCATGGGTAAGTCTATAATCTTTGGATCGTGCATCAGTAAATACATAGATGAAAGAACCAGGAAGAGAAATTTCTAGAGCAATCTTTATAGCCCCGATGCTCATCTCTGGACAGTCTCCACCACCCTGTTCAAAATTAGAAGGAAAACAAAGCATTTTTTTTCTAAGGAGAAAAAAAAACGACATACCAAGTAAGTTACTTACTTTTGGGACATTTAACATAAATACTTTCTCACCTTCTAATAACTTATTCACCTTGTTTATACTAAGTAATGCATAGTTTCTGCAGACTGCTGTCAAGACTCACACTCACAAGCAGTAACTGCAACAGTTCCTTAGGGGAAATAAAAGTCAAACGAAGCTTTGCGGTCAGCCCTGAAAATACTTGGTATTGTAATCAGTCCTATCTTTGGGAGCACTGTGTTTTGGTTAGTTCCAGCTCTCGTGACAGCTCCATTTCCTATAATCACACACTCCCTTCCTGTCTGACAATTTAATTGCTCTTGTAGTACGCAGCAGTCACAAGAGGTCACGGTCATAGAAGCAGATGGGAAATTATCTCAACCAAGGAGTGCTGAGCTCCAGGAGGACCTTTAGATACCAGAACAGTAAGAACTTGACCTAGACTTCATACTGTGGGAAGCCAGTGCAGGGAGCTCAGCAGGCACAAGTGAGGTGTTCCCTGTGACCCGAGTTGCTAAGTAGATAGCTGCATAGCTGGAGGTTTTTCAGATCATGTGTTCAACCAGAGTGCTTCCAAGCACGGTTTTATTCAACTTTATGTGAAAGGATCTCTTCCTAAATTAAGAATTAGAGGAAAACACTGTTAAATAAGACTTACATAACTTACGCTGTGACTTAAATAACTTACGCTGTAACTTACATAAAAATTAGCTTGCCATATTGAAGACAGAACTTTCTGAAGAGCTGAATAGAAACTGTTAAACCTGCCCCAGCAAACAGCAAGAGACTTCTGCACTTTCAAGTTTAAATATGAAAGTTATTTCTTTTATTTCTAACATACAAATCTTTAAAAGGAAGAAAAAGGGTAATACAATTGTCGCATCTGATTTTAGTTCTTGAGGTGCCATCAAAAATTGTTTTGAAATACACATTCACACAGGTACATAAACCAATACCTGGCCTCCCGCGGTCTCCAATCCTTAAGAATTTCATCTGTCCCCAATGAAATGCTCATGTCAGTAACGATTTTTAATCCATCAGTATCTTTAATCCCATTTCAAAACAAGAATATCAATAAACTTCTCATCTATGTTAAAGAATAGGTACATCACTACTGTTCTTTCAGTAAGTTGATTCTTTCTAAAGGTAGTCTTATTTGTATGGGAAAAGCAAGTGGTCAACTTCAGACAGCATGAAATTCAAGAGATAGTTCTCCAAAAACATTTTTGACATGTCAGAACTTTACCTTGGCAGTGTTTGAACAATCCTATGGGACAGATCAGTATATCCAAGTTATTTCTTTCCTACTTTTGCAAAGGGAACATCATATTTAGCAAAAAACTCCTCCACAGAAAGCTTTAAATTGTTAAAAAAAAAATCAAGACAATAACTAATTTTTACAGACACTTACTTGGAACAAGAAAATCTGTATTCCTACTTTAAGTCTACTACATTATTGTCTCATGTAATATTCTATATGACATCATCTATTTTCTACAAATAATAGGAAAAGCACTGCTGAGAGCTAAATGTTATTCAGAAAACTAGCATGAACTTTCTTTATTCTCATAAAGTAGAGGAAGGGTATTCTGAAAAAGCAGCTAAGTAGAACTACAGAACAGAAATGTATTAGCTTTATTAAAAAAAGAATAAAAATTTCTTTTAAATATTTTCTGTCCTTCTTTCCAAATTGCACTTAAATATGGTTGCAATTACCTTGTGAAGTTTTCTGGGAAGACAGAGGTGAGTAAAGCTCAGCAAGTCTCATTCTCCGTTCAGTTTGGACAGGCACGCACAAATTTAGGTTGTTAGCTGTGCTCATCTCTACTATTCGCATTTCTTATGTCGTCTAAATTTAAATATCTATATAACCAGTCACTTAAATGGCATTGCATCCACTTACAAAAAGATAAGCTTAGTATCCAATTCATTAGTTGTAGTTTCATTAAGTTGTGATTTTCATACCAAGATATACTCAAATAAGGCCTTTCCATAACTGTTGATGCAGGTGTATTGTCATCTGTATTATACGATCATGTAACACTCAAATTACGTGAATATACTTTAAAAGACAGTGATTGAGACAAGATCTAAGTATATTGCTTATGCAAATAGGTATCCATTGTAAAAGCTGTATTTAATACAATAAGAAGAAGAAAAAAAAAAAAAGGCCAGTAGCAAGCCACTGCTACCCAAGTACAAGTCATTGTCATGCTGTCCATAAGAATGATTCAAGGTCAGTTACAGATAAAACATAGGAAATATAGGATCAACTTATGAGGTGTCAAAGGAATACTTTCTTCACTACTCCGAATGCAGAAGAAGCAGAACCTACATTCTTCAGTGAGATGTATACAGACTAACTCTTACCTAACGTCAAATGCCAATAAAAAGCCTACTTCTAATGTCATGTACAGACCCTCTCAGTTGTTCTGCAACCAGATGGACTTTGTTGGAAAACAAGAGCTGGACTTACCCTGACATCCAGGGAAGACAAGTTTTGCCGCGTTCTTTGAAAGCATATTTTGATCTAATGTGTTTTATTTTAAGGACTCTAGTGTATGTGTTCATTAATATTTACTTTACATGCTTTTTCAAGATGAACCTACTTTAAAATTTTCTTTACCTCCACAATATTTATCCCTGTATCTTTTAACTGGCTTTCTAGTAAAAAATATTAACAAGCATGTACGAGATGTTCACATTTTCTGGGGGAACTGCTGGAAGATGACCCGTCAGTCTTTCTGTAACCACTTTTTAGGTTTATATTTTGGCCCTTCCCCGTTATAATGAACAAATGCAAGGCAATGAATATCTTAATTTAGCTGAATGAGCACATCTTGAAAGTAATTACGAAATATGCCATCAATCAGGATCAAAGAAAAAAAAAAAAACTTAAATTTGCCTGTAAATGAAAGCTCCATCTAAATCATATACCTTTTACAAATAGCTGCAATTATTTTCCAGCATAGCTATTTAGAAAACCAAAAAATGAAGATCGGAAGGATTTTTAAGGTTTAGATTCCTCTGTGAATGAGAGAAGCATATCAGCTGGCATTTTCTGCCTCCTTAAAAGTTGATTATTGTTTTCTCTGAATTTCAATTTTTATGCCAAATTTTGAGCTATGTACTCTTCACAAACTAGCACTATTAGCTTTCAAGCAACCCTTTATTACAGGGATTACACCACATGCCAGTTTCAAAGGGAAAGCCTGTCTAGCCCTGACTCTAGCAAGGTTCTCCACAGGTCAGCAGCACTTTGCTTGATGAAAAGACAATAGGATAATGTTTTCTTTCATTAAGCATAACGCCATTAAAATACATCTCCTTCTTTCCATCGCCTGATCCAGGTGTCATTTGTGGCTCATTCTCACACACAGAAAATCCAACAAGTGAGGTAGGCCAGTGTGCTAGTACGAAAACTGCCACTTGTC
The DNA here is from genome assembly GCA_039877255.1 of Loriculus beryllinus. Lineage (NCBI taxonomy): Eukaryota > Metazoa > Chordata > Aves > Psittaciformes > Psittacidae > Loriculus > Loriculus beryllinus. The sequence goes on from JBCJKH010015429.1 coordinate 40,823, forward strand.
TCCTGAGCACAGCTATAGAAATAATTCACAGGGTTTGAATGAAACAAGAATATCCAAGTCAACTTGATACCTTTGAATCAGTAAGTGATAAGTAATGCATGGCAGTCAAGGCAGTAATTAAGTAATACTTGACGAGTCTTACAGTCATTTTGTACATAAATTAGTTAATTAAAGCTAATAAAGGGTTTTCATGGAAAAGGAGTTCCAGAACACAATAAAACAGTTCATAAGTGTTTGAATATGTGTCAGGACTAACTCAAATGCAAAATAAATGTTAGCATTATCTAACTCTTCTTTCTTGAGTTACTGAACTGAGTCCCCATACAATGATGTAAACGAAGACAAAGTTATTGATCATAATGATAAATGAAGGTGATCAGAGAACAGGAAAATGACAGTTTGTGCAGGTAAAATGACAGATATAAATAGCCTACATCCTGACCAAACATAGCAAGAACATCAATATAAAAGAAAAGATTAGAGGGAAGAAACAGGGCTTTTGCTAGAAACATGTGGAGAACAAACAGGTTACTCACCTGAACATAAAGTTCCCTAAGTTCAAATTGAAATTTCTTGGGATCTGTGGTTATTGTCACTGGTCCAATTTCTAGGATGGGGAAAAAAAAAAAAAAAAAAGAAAAATTATGCGAAAAACACAAAGGTATCAAAAGTGAACTTCAAGGTACTTAAAAGAGCATTTAACAGAAAGAAGTAATTGAGAATGATAGACCGAGCACTGGAGTCTACAATTCCAAATCTAGTAACCCTAACGTCATTCCAGTATTACCAGTTTCTAGGTGTCTTAAACATTTACAGGCACATAAAGCAATAAAGCATTGTGTTGTGTTTCTTTTGCATTTGATCTTGACCCATCATTTAACTGCTCTTAGTAAGCAGAAGGGAACAAAAATCCCCAAAACAAAAAAGCATATATTTTTCCAGAAAATGTACCCTTTAACTGGAAAAGCCTGGTGTGAGCCCAGTGCCCAACCTCAGCATACCTAGCAGCGCTTGCCAGAAAGCTGAAGCAAAATCAACTTCATTTGTGGTGTTTGCCATGTCTTTGTATATTGAGAAACACCAGGACATTAAACTGAAGTTGTCTGGGCTGTGGACCAGGGTGTGTAACAGCAGCACACATTTGAGCATTTCCCAGTCACACTAGTCGTACCACAAGACTTCCCCTCTCCCCTTCAACAATTGCCTTCCTAATTGGTATCAAATGTAATTCTAACCAGCTGTTTTCCTACGGCTGTGATTTCCTGACAGTTAACATTCATCTGTCTTGGCATTCATGCACTTCATTCTTTCCCTGTCCTGGGCAGGCATTCCTGCCCTGTCCTTGTGCCAGTAGTGGCATTCATCTCTCTCAGCAAACTGGATTAGTGTATTAAGTCAAAAATAAACAAATAAATAGACACAAAAAGAAAAAAGGAAATAGATTTTTGCTAGTTTAGTGCCTCCAAACCACTCATAGAGATCAGCTGAGTACCAACACATAAACTGGGGTATAATTATGCTACCTTAAAACTGTGGTGATACCAATTTAATACAGCTGTAGCTTACATGGAATTGCTGCCTTAGGTGGCCATACAGTGCTTTCCAAGCTCTCTAAAAGTAACATGTAATTATATTCCATATAATGTAGACATTTTTCTTTTTTGAACAGCCCACAATTTTATTTCACTGGTATTTGAGTAACAGCCATCCCTGAAGCGGGGAATGCATTTGCTTGGGGACCTCTATTTTTGAGTGCCTTCTGCTAAGTGTAGATTTTAATTTATTTGAAAGCCACCCAAGACATCACACAAAATCTTTCTTAGTATATTAAGCTGTTTTAAGGGCGAAGGTTTTAAGGAAGGGTGAACGTTTTAGGGGAAGCAGGCCAGGGTAGGGTATGGCTTCAAGTCATTTATCTGTGAATGTTATTTACTACACTGAAGTGTAGTAAATAGCTACACTAGTGTAGTAAATAACCACACTACATGAAGCGCTACACTCTCATTAAAAGAGCCATTATAAAGGATTTGCCATTCCTCCACATACTTCATCCTGCCATACCCCTGTTCTTACCACTTCATGAGATACTATCCTCCTTTAAGTAAAGTATTCTTTCAAATAAATGCCTGTGACAAAGCTATCTCCGAATTGTTTTGCTTCAAATCTATCCCTTCCCAACCACTGTTCTAAAGCACTAACAGTGCTTTATACACTGCAGCGGAGTGATTTATACATGATTTATACATGCAGCGGAGCCACTAGCTCCATTATTCCCTGTCAGTTGAGGGATTACGGTTTTCAATTCTAGAGCAGTAAATCCCTTGGAAAGGCCTTCTTCCCGTATAAAATAAAGGGCTGAAAAGCAACATCACTTCAGCTAGGCTCAAATAGCACATCCAGTTTAGACTGGATGAGAATTTTTCCTTGTTTCTCCACAGGCAACATGCATGGATGCCAAGCCCAAGCGCTTGCCAGCAGATTCACATCAAAGCTCTGGCCGCCCTCTGGTGTAAACTCAGATAAGAGCAGGTTATTTTAAATGGCACCTAGATTAAAGAGGGAGTATGGCCTATTTAGCCTCAAATAGGGAGTTATCTGTTGTTAAGACAGAACCGAGAACTTCACAAGGGCCATAAGGAGGAACTCTCCAGTGAGTTCTGCACAAGGCCAGAGTTCATCAGCTTCCACCAAGGTTGGGCAAAGCCCCAGAAGGAGTGAACAGATATTCACAGCTTCAGTAATAACAATCTCTAAGGAACAAACAGCAGCAACATGAATGACAATGACACTCCCTGTGTAGGACAGCAACCGTGTCACTTTACAATGAGCTCTTATTTGAGGGACATCAGGAATACTTCCAGTTGTAAGCAATGATGCTAATACTTCATGTAAACTTACCACAGGTACAGTCAGTTTGCCAGCAATAAGCTAATTGGTTACTGATACAGGTGTCTGCAATAGCAATAACTATCCAGCTCTGGACTGGCATCACTTCCCTATCCACATAATCTGATCTTCTCTCAGTTCTATGAAGGTTATTCAGTACTTTTCCCATGTAGCTCACAAGCCCATTGTTCTAGGTCCAAATGATGACCTGACTGATTCACACCACCTGAATGCTCACCAGCTTGTACCAAAAACCCCAGTATGTAAACCATGTAACACGAAAGGAGGCCCTTTTACATGTTGCTGGGCCTCCAGCTTATATGGCCGCCTTGCCAAAAAAGCAGTAACAGCCTTCACCAAGTTAATTTCCTTTTATCCTGTTTCTGCTACTTTGAAGCGCATCCCAAGCAAGATCATTTCATCAATGCAGGTAAACCCAGGCTTTCAAAGCATTCAAAAATAGATTAAAGTGCTAAGAGGAACTATGTCTTAAAAGGAATTCAGGAAAGAATGGCAAGTTCTCTCAAAGGACCACAGAAAGATATTATAGAAGGTTAAACAACAGGTACAGTAAGAACCTAAAAAACTAAAGTCTAAATCAAGCTTCAGTCATCAATATGGTCTTGGCTCTGTAGAAGAGAGGCAGGTCCAAGATTCAGTGTAGTTGACACACTAATGCCTGTGTAATGCTAAATAACAGCACTGTTAAAGAATTATGAAGACTATGATGGAGAATTGTTCTTAGCACTCTCATGATGCTAACCAGGAAGCATAAGTTCAGGCAGAATTTCATAGGATGGGTTCGGTTCAAATGGACCTTAAAGATCATCTAGTTCCAACCCCCCTTCCACTTGCAGGAACACCATCCACTAGTCCAGGTTTCTCAAAGCCCTGTCCAACTTGAAAAGTTCTGAAGGAACTCTAAAGGATTTGACAACTTTACAGTACCACACTGTAAAAGTTCACCTTGTGTGGGAGCTTGCATCTAATAAGCAATGCTGAAAACCTTTGTGGTATTAAACTACACTGTGACGTCAAAAGAGCATACAGTCAAGTTAAGAGAAAAGAGTAGAAATTAAAAAGAGACTCAAAACAGCAGGAATAGCATAACTTTGTTCTTTTGTGCATCTTTAATGGCACACACATAGCCAGTAAACTCGTATGTCTAATTGAACATTTATCCACATCCGAATTTGACCAGTCTCAATAACTGCATGTAGAAGTCAAGCCCGCAATTGCGCAATGGACATTTGTCAAATGAGCACATGTATCGACTGTGTCGCTACAAATGTATCATTCTAAATACAGAATATTTACTCAGAAACTAGATCCTGCAAACATGCCAAGTAATGCAGAAGAAAAAAAAAAAACCAAAACATTTCTTTCTTTTTAACTTCTTTTCTTTTTAAGATATTTAGGCAGAGATTAGTACATGAAATACTCTAACAGAATGTCTGCTGTTATGGTGAAATATTAATTCCTTTTTAGGCACCAATATATGAATATTCAGGACTAGCTCTTTATGGAGGTCTCCCAATCTCTCACTACTCCGAAGCTGTCCCCAGTCCTCCAGAGGCAATTGTGCAAAAGCTGAAGAAACTTAGTTCTGACACAATAAGACAGCTTGTTTCCGTTAGGCAGCAACTAAACTCTCTTGTCACAAAAATGCAACATAAACGTCTGTTCTTTCAGGACGATTTGCACACACACAAAAGTGATAACATAGGGAGTATACTTTAAAAGAATGGCTGTACTTTACTGAACAAAGCCCTGAGTTCCTAAACTGAAATCACAACATTCAACATAACCACTATGGTATTTGAGCATATGTACTTTGCACATAAGTAATTAAACAATTATTACAACAAAGCTGAGTACCAGTCCATTTGATAGAGATTAAGAACCTTGATAATTTTTTTCTGAGGAAGATCTGATAAAAAAGATCTCCTTTGTAAATAAGGAGAAAACTCCCTAGTAATGTGAAAAATTGTCCATTCTGAAAGGCCGTGACATTTTTCCATGACTTTCTGCCATATGTCACATGGCTACATGTTTATATACAGACTGAACAGCAAGCACATTTATAAAACCACAAATTACCCAATGACATACAACCACACATAATTAATACTTACAGTAATCACAAATTTGGTACTCCCTTAATCCTGACCATGTAAGATGTCTGCATCAACTATCTGTCCTGGACAGCTGGATGGTGTAGGAGGTCTAACAAAGGAATATGAAAGCCATTTGCCCACCTTTTATCCACTCAGAACACTGAGTTTGTTTGATTCAGGTAACTGAGTGGAGGCACCCTAGCATATGTTTCTAACGTACATCAAGACTTACCTCTTGAGATGGATGTCTGATGGTGAAGAAAAAATAATAATAATAATTAAAAAAAATAAAAATCACACACTGGGCATGATTACATCTATTCATTTCATGACTAGTACCAGTTTAAGCAGTTCCCATCTTCTCCTTCCATCTGAGTATTGCTTCCTAGCTACAGCAATATTGACAGTTTTTGAGATCAGAAGGCTAACACGGGTTTCATATATACATACACATCCCTGCCTGCCCATATTTTATTTATATGTATAACAATACTTTCTGTATCAGATTTGCCTTCCACTCTTGTTTCCTCAAGTATTCTGAAGTACTTCTATCACCATGAAGTAAAGATATGATAAAGGATTTGGAATGATCAGCTGGGACAGCTAAAATGCTTCAGCCAAGACTGCTGCCAAAAAAGTTTGTGTGCAACTATTCCATAAGAGCTGTTCATTAGCAGTGCTGAGCATCGAGCTTTATTTGATTTAGTGCTCAATTCTCAAGCTTCCTTCTGTGTATCCAACTCATTGTAAACCTTTACTTACAATTCTTCTGAAGACATTTAGGAGTATCTAGCTGTGAAGAATTAAGAAAATAATATAACATCACTGTTACTCTTAAACAGTCTCCAGCCAGCTCTCTGTCCTAAGGGCACATAAACAGAAACCTTTAATTTTCTAACAGCAAGTTGAGTCCTACACATCAGGAATTTACCCCACTGCAGATCACTCATGAGCAGCCACCAAAAATGTTTCACTCTCTTTTCCTTTTTAACACCAGAGTATTGCAACACAGGTGCAACTAAATGAAAAATACTTTTAATTCCCATGTGAATTTACAGCAAACATTTTTATTCCTCAAACAGCTGTCATACACATACATTCAGAATATCTTTTACTATTGTTTTAACCATTAAAGCAACTAAAATGCTTTTTCACTTCTAAGTGATTGCACATTTCTATAGTGAATTACCAAAACCAGGCATTGATTTTGAAAATATAAGCTAGACAGACATTACTAACCACCCCCTAAGAAAATCAACCAAAACATAAGGTCTTCTGCTCTGAAGTTAAGGACACCCTCAACTCACGTTAAAGATGATGAGAGCTGTGTGGATAAGCACCTTTCTAAATTTTTCTAAAAGCACGAGCAGCATTGGAAATGCTGCCTACAATCATAAGTTGACCAAGGCTAACACATACCTCACTAGAAAGACCCTCCCAGTGGAAAAGTGCTTAGCATTAAAGTGCTTAGAACATTTAATAAGCTATTTAAAGTTTTTTCCTAAATTAGATTCCCTCACAACCCTGTTGCTTTCAGTTTTCAGACTCTAACCCGGGAATAATTAAATTTTTTAAGAGCCTAAGATCTGCGGTGAGCAACTTTCACCAAATTCTTAATCAGATAGAAAAAAAAAAAAAAAAGCCAAACAGTCCCAGCAAGCTCACGTTTCCGTAATGTAGCCACTTTTTTGCTCCCCTTGAAATAATTTTTCAGCTTCATGACTTACAACAATTAACTTTAATATGCAGAAATCAGCTTAAGAGAGCAATGCACTGGAAGGAGTCTGATTGCCCACAGTTTTTCTTTAGTTTGCTTTTCAAACAAAAACCAGATCGATAGTCCGCACAAACTGCAAAGTCTAGCTGCCTAACCTAGCATTAAGGGAGCATTACTGAAGTTCCATCCTCATGGATGCAATGTTCAGCATGCTTTTGCAAATTCTTCACCCATCACCTCAGAGCAGTGATCAAAGCCTGAATGAAACTCAGACCAAAGATTTGACAGAAGTTTTATTAAAAACGTGCTTCAGTAAGTACCATGTTTGTACCGTTGTTTTCCATTCTTACAAGATTCATGAGTCTGTGTCTTTAAAAAAATAATTAAAAAAAAAGGGTGATAACAAGGGTTAAAAAAAAAAAAAAAAAGAAAGTCACTATGTATGTTTACATTTTTTGGAAAAGCAAAGCTAGCTTGGAGACCTACAGCAGATAAAATCCATTACCATCTTTTGTCTACAATGAGTGCTAAGTTTAGCTTATGGGCCTCAAGTGCAGTTCTCTAAAAATTATAACAAAACGCAGCAACAAAATAAATCAAAAAAAAAAATCAACTTGAACAGCCCCTCTCTGCTTCCACTTGCAGGCCAGAAGATTTTGTCTATTGCTAGTATACAAATGAAAGGCAAAGACAGCAGAAAACTCTACTCTGTGTGGTTAAATTTTAGAGGAATGCCAGTGGCTCTGTAAGGTCCCAAGTGTAAACAGATTACAAACAGCAAATTTCATTTCACACCTACCCCCCCCCAGCCCCCCCATACCCCACCCCCACATCCCCACACCCCCCTTCTGGTTGCAAGGAAGCATACAGATTCTGTAATCCTAGCATCTGCAGGAGACCTACCTTCCTCTTCCCTTCCCCTCCCTGGTTTTGTGAGCAGCCCCGGAGGCCTATTCTCATCAGGAGGCCAGCAGCCCTCATTTCTGAAATGACTTCGCCTGCCTCCAGCCAGCTTTCAGTGGAAGACTGCCCAAATCACAAAACACATAGCCACAGCTGGCATCTCAGCTGAGTCCTTAAGAGGCCAAAGGACTGGAAAGGTCATGGAGATTATGAGTGTCATACAACTAGGTGGTCCCATACATTCAAGCCTTTAGCTGTCCCAGTGAGCTAAGTGCATACAGAACTGTAACGCTCATGCATTTCTTCCAGGGTTTCAGTATTAGGCTTGCCCACCCAGTACTGCAAATAGTACAGAAGTTCATTTTGCTTCTTTTCTAAGATGACAAAGCACCAGCTTACCCAAGGGAAGGGGGAACAACAGACAACATCTGCTGACACTATACAGCATGCAAGCTTTGACTAATGTGCTTCCCTCATTCTACAGTAAAGAATAAACAGCTGATAAGGACTGCAACCACAGCTTCCTTACTGTACAGCATGGGAGCAGCAACCATTTACTGAAACTGGCCCAAGCTTTCAGCTCCCACTGAACATCTGAAAAGGTCATCAGATTGCTTTCTGGTTTTGTTTATTTTCCCTTGTTAACAACAATCTGAACCAAGCAAAATTCAGTTCATAATGCTCTTTAAATTCTTTCTCCAGACTGAATTCCAGTTCAGTCCAGGTCTATTTCTGTCTCATCTCTTGGTCTGTGTATTCTGGCAATATTTCTTCAACACTTGTAACAGCACTGGATAAAGAACTTACATTCATTTCTGCCCTTTTCTTTAGTGCAACTACAAATTTTACAGTGCTATTTTGTGATTAATAGCCTTAACACGCTGGATTCAAGTGAAATACTATTTAAAACTCAAATTTTAATTAAAAAATTATGGTTGGTATTGCATTGCAAAATTAACTTATTTACTGCAACATCTAGCAAAGATTCATTTTGAGCTACTGCCCACACCACTAGCTGCTGGGCTGCCGGCCGGGAATATCCGAGCTCCACCATCGGGAGCTTCTTGGCACTGCAAGCTACCGCAAGCTTGCACATAACGCTCCTTCTCTTTCTTCACTGTAATCCTGGTTCCCACCATGTCCCCAGATGTATGTCACCCTAGGAGGGGTCCACAGGCTGATCAGCAAAAAAGTCACAGCTTCTTTTATTTTTCCAGGATAGATTAATCCAATTATGAAGTCTAATTAAAAACTTCTGCTGTGTTGAAGATTATATTCACAGATTACTTCCTTCAAAGAGACACGGAAGATCCTTGGGGAGGGCTACCTTACTATAGCCAAGCCAGCTTTTTGATCATGAGATATAATCAAAACTGAAAAAGAAACTGGCTCTTTCCTGCTGCAACTGCAGCCACATTGCTTTCATGAAGGATATGGAATTACTAACACACTCAGCACCCACATCTACATATAACCAGACCACTTAAGCAAATAAAGTTACTAACAACAACTTGAGCATCCTAAGAGAAGGACAAGCCAATACTGTCATGATGAGAAATACTCCACATTCACATTTCATACCCCAAGTCAGGAGCAGTACTTAATGTGTGATTACTACCTAGTTGTTAATAAACTGGAAGTCAGTGCTTTCATGAAGCCATTCTTCCACTAAGCTTTACAGAGGTCACAGCACTAATCTGTCCCTGCTTAAAAGCACCAAGAGGCCATGAAAACAAGGACTTTCCAGTGAAAGTTACCATACTAATACAGTGTTGTTCTTTAACAGGCTTATGCTGTGGTCATACCTTCATGTAGCAAGAGAAAAAAAAGAAAGAGAGAAAATATATATAAATCAGAGGTGGAATGTGGTGTACCAAGCTTATATGGGTCTGGGGGTTTCTTTGACAAGGAGTTACAGGACAGGGGACAAAACAAAATCAGAGGTGGAATATGGTGTACTAAGCTTATATGGGTTTGGGGGTTACTTTGACAAGGAGTTACAGGACAGGGGACAAAACAGAACAGCACAACTATTAGATACAAAGCTCATATACAGCATAGTAAGTTTTAGGGTTTGGATTTTTTTCTTCTCCCCTTCATAGAGGATAAAAGAAACAAAAGAAAAAAGGCTGACCTAAAATCCCTCCAGATTCCAGGCACAATCCTTTAAAAGATATTTAAATAAATTCTGCTCTGCAGATTATCAAACCACATAATTGGTCAATTAGCCCACATGCATGAGTATATTCATTTTAATATTAAAAAATGCTTTACAATGTACCCAGTTACCATCCTTTGAGGATGAATATTTCCAAGCATAACAAAAATAACACTGTCTGTATACACTGATCATTCACTCTGACAATATCCAGTTTCGAATAGTACCCCCAGGGCTTTAGCAATGGTTCAGGGGCGCCTCAAATACCATCATGAATAAAGAAGCATCAGTTACTTTGTTAAGTTAAAGCACCTATTTAAAGATGTTAGCAGAAGGTCAGCTACTGGTGTACCAGGTTAAAGTGAACTTTTTGGTTATTTTAAAATCCCATTATTAATTTTAACAGTGAAGATTTTTAAATAGATCATTTTCTGCTTAAGACACATTTCGTACCCCTGGTGAGGCTCTGTTTCATAGGTGGGCCTGATGATTTTTCAAGGTCCCTTTCAACCTGGGCTGTTGTAGAAGTCTATTGCACAAGAAAGCAATGGAAAAAAGCTGCAGAAAAGACCACAGGACTGGGTATCTGACAGAGCCAATCTGGGCAGAAGAGAATACTGAAACATTTTACTTCTATTTTTAAAAATAATGTGGTTTGGATTTAAATGACAACTTACAGAGAAAGACATTGTGAGTTTTTCATGGCCTAACAAGTCTCTCAAAACCTTAATTAAAACACTGTTTATTTTGCTAACTGGCAAATCAGCTGGAAGCAGCTCTCCCTCATCCTTTAACTTCTGCCTGCACCATCTGTAATTGTGTAATTTTCTAAAAGGCACCAAGAGTTTTTAAGCAACATGTATCATTCAGTAAGGGATAAACTTACTGCAGAACCACGGGGAACCAAGCCTAAGAAACTTGAATGGCCACCACAACCTCAGGGTAAAGAGTAAGGAGTCACATGGCTGGGCTGTGGAGTTTCTCCACAGCTGCTAGAATAGCTTGGTGGTGACAGTGGTCCCATGCATGTTGTTGCTGTCTGTAGTCCAAACCTGAGAAAACATCTGCCAGTGTAGCTTGGGTTCTCCCTAGCTCTCGACCTGGAACAGCAATGCACAAATGGCTCTATGGCAGCAGTGCAGGCTGTACAGGGGAGGACCAGCCACATAGTCAACTCTCCCAACTGGCACACTGCAGACCTATGACTTTAGCAGCTGGGAGCCATTTAACAACCACATAAGGAGCAACAAAAGGTTTTTCTCCCCTCTATAGCACTGCACTTACTTCATCCTTTTAATCTGGTGGAAGAATCAAAAGCTAGAACTTGCCCCCCCAGGAGTCACACAACTAATCTAAGGATATTTGTTAAATAATTCTCTTGCACAGAAGTGTCTGATTCTGACTGCACTGCTATGGGTTTGTCTGCAAGCCAGACATGTTTATTGGTAACTTTGGAAAGATAATCTGCAAATACACTGACCTGCTGCAAATTCCATGGTACATAAACAATTCCCCAATTTATTTCTGTCCATCATTTCTACTGACAATCATCCGTCATCTAACATAGAGATCTCAGCAAGCAAAACATAATAAAAACATTATTTTAAAAATCAACTAAGACCAGAAGAGAACCAAAGGTGGAAGAAACTCATGCAGTCATTCAGAAAGCACCAATTTCAGCTTGTTTCTTCAGCTGTAATACAGCAGCTCCAGGATTTCATCACTAAGAGCTCAGTCATGCAGTGCCAGAGCATGCCACTATCTCATTGTGAGCTAGCTCCATTCAGGAGTCAGCATCCTAAAAGGTCATCAGCCGCTTTACTCATCATCTTTCAGGCTGCCTAAAAAGCTATTGACTTTGAGAAGTTTTTGAAGTAGATGATGCTGCCCTACTAAGCTAAAGGATATTACAGGTATCTCCACAGAAAAGATAAACAAGGATTTCATAAATTGCATAGCTTAAAACTGAATAGACCATCAATGCTTTGGACTCCACAGAAAAATATAAACAGACTCAGCTTTGGCTGTTACTCCTTTCCACCCTCTGAGCAGGTATAGGAATAGCCTTTGCTAACCACTACCATTGTGCAGTATCTTCCATCACAGTGTAAGCAGCTACCAGCTCAAGGAGGCAGCCAAACACCTCTGCATAAAGTCAGAGTTAAGCCACTAGAAGTGTTTTATAAGAAACTAACTTTAAGACCATAGAGCACAGCTCAAAAATAATATGCAGGTTACAGGGCCTGGCGCTGCCACTTGGCCTGCATTAGAACTGAGATGCCATCTGAGTCCCAGAAGTGGCATTTTTTTCTTCATTACTGGCATCTCCCAAATACATTTTGTATTTTGCATTTTGCCAACTTTTGTACGCAAACAGTAATTCTAGGCAGCTCATTACAGCAAGATTCATGAAAGCTTAACTGAGTAGCTACTAATCCGTCCAGATTTGCCCACACCACACCTATCAACACACCACAGTTCAGTGCAATTGGCTACAATTAGCAGCATTAGCAGGAGCTAAATCATATTCTGGGCAGATTTCTATTGCTCCTTTGCAAAAGCTCATTGCCTTTGGCACTGACTGTGGGGACCACAACATTATATATCCAATTGTGCAGTGGGACACCTGAGCAGAACAGGAGGTTAATGGCTTTAAGAAAAGCTGTTTCATGGCTTTGGAAGAAGAAAGAGCAGTCGTGAGAATATTTCTGCTCTTGATGCAGGTTTGAGTGTTCAGTAGTTTCAGAAAGCTGTGGAAGTAAAGAGGAACATTAAATATTATCTGTGGATTATTAAATTCCACTGAGCTTTACTGGTATAAATATGCAAGCATGCTCCAAACTAATAGAGAAAACAGATGTGAGGAGGGAGGAAAAAGTTGAAGAAAAAAAATAAATATGAGAACACTAACTTTTACATCCTAAACAAAATAGTCTTTTTCATTTTTCATGAGGATAACTTAAATTGATTGAATAGGAATATCTTATGCAGAAACCTTGTTTTCTGTTTGCTATATTTTAAAAATTGCCCAAATTAACGCCAGTATTTATATTTAGACATAAATTAGCTTAGACTAACTTCTTTGCCTTTCACCCCTGTTTTTCCCAATTTCACCTTGTATCTGGCTGAGTCAAAAAAACCTGGGACGTACTCAGGTGACTACTAGACGAACACAGAATTTTCACATGGAAATTAAATAGATGAATCACTACATAATTACCAAAGTTACTCTGAAAGAATTAAGTTTAAAAAATGGAATAATTTACCATGATTGTTTTCACTAAGTTGTTTAGCTTGTTTATACATCACAAAGCACAAAGCTTTCTTCTTTTCAGAGTTTAGATCTGTGGCCATGAAGTCATCAAGCTCCCAAATATCAGTGCTACAACCTGACTTTTACTGTTAATGTAGGTCCATCAAAAGCATTTCTTCCAGGCACAACTCAGACCTTGGGAGAGAAAAAACCCAAAGAAACGAAAAACCACCATAAAAATATTTTAAGTGGCAACCACTCCCCTTGCAAGTCAGCACAAGTGAAATGTAGGTGCTAATATCTTAGTTGCTGCAGCTGGCAGCCAAGTACATTAACTAAGGATGCCATGGTGAGCACCAAAAATGTGGGTTTAATACAACCTGAAATATGTCATTCATTATTGTTGTTGAGCAGAAATACAGCTGCTTACAGCCTGATCGCATCAGCTGAAGTTTGCTCTCAATTGATGCCATTTTCAATGTTATCAAAATTTCTCCACCCTATTTGTGCTATCAAAGGATGAAATAGTTTCAGTGCTTCTTTATTTTATATTTTCTCCAAGGGCTTCTCATCTCTCATTGTTTTTTTGGACTGACACACAGTGTGTAGTCTTCCAATATCATTAAGACCTATGAGTTTTACTAAACAGCAGCAGTTGTCCTAAATGTTAGTGTAGCAACAGTCACCCTCAAGCAGTTCATTACTACTGGCATATTAGTGAGCTCAGCTCTTCAGAGCAAAGTGAAAATTTAACTTTTAAATTTATTCAATATTATATGCTATGAGAGCTTGAAAACATTCCAGCAGTGCTTTAAAAAAAAAAAAAAAAAAAAAAAAAAGGAGGAACAGAAAACTCATCCAAAACCTCCACACCATTGAAGTAGAAATAAAAAGGAATAATTTTCAATAGACTGTATGGATTGTCACACAGCTCATGTCACTCATCTTTAAAGAACAAGAGCACTAGTTACACATCTCAGACAGAAGATATACTTATAGCTGAAGCTAGTCTTAAAATAGATTGATATTGACCTTATATAATGGATTCTGGTTTTGTTCTGCTGTGAGCTGTTTAGTGCTGTTACTGAAAGGAGTCTCTGGCATACCCTCAAGTGCCAGTCTCATGCCCAATGTTCTCCATAAGAAGCAAGACTTTTAAGTCCAGCTATCCAGTGACTCAACACTGAATCTTCAACTGCCCATTTCACCTCTACTTACACACTTTTCCAAACATATTTCTACAGTAAAAAGCCTATTAGCGATGAGATCTCTGGAGCACTGGTAACCTAGCTATAAAGCAAGAAAGTGCAGTCCTAGAAAAGGGAGGTCTTGATTACAGACACTTTTAAGCAGTTCAGGCCTGAAGAAAACATACTTCTGAAAGCCACCATCTTCAGTGGAACTTCCGAAAAGAAAACACAGGTATACAAACTGATGACTGTGCTACAGCTACTCAAATCTTTCCATTAATGCCTCATTTCTTATGCCAAAAAGAAGCCTCAAAAAACAACAAAAATATGCAGGTTTTAATTGCATTCACACTAATAGTCAGGCTAACTTTCTTGAACACTAATGACAAGGAACAAACACTGTAAGTGCATAATTAACTCTTTACACAGTTTGTTCTGCAGGTTCAAAGTGCCATCTGTCTTTACGAGCTGCTCATTGATGTAGTCATGGTGAAGACTGTCACCACATTGAACTTAGAAGACAGAGGTAATGGCCTCAAGCTGCACCAGGGTAGGTTTAGACTGAATATTAGGAAAAATTCCTTCATTGAGAGGGTGATCAGGTGTTGGAACAGGCTGTCCAGGGAGGTGGTGGGATCACTGTCCCTGGAAGCGTTCAAAAAAATTTAGATAAGGCCCCTAGTGACATATTTTAGTGGTGGTCTTGGCAGTCCTGGGGTAATCATGATCTTACCAACCTGTAGCTGTGCCTGGGACTGCCCTGCCCCAGGTGTAGGACCTTGCACTTGGCTTCATGAAGTTGGCATTGGCCCACCTCACAAGAGTGTCAAGGTCCCTCTGGATGGCATCCTTTCCCTCTAGTGTATCAACCGAACCACATAGATTTATGTCTGTGGCAAACCTGCTGAGGGTGTACTCAATCCCACTGCCCATGTTGCCAACAGAGATGTTGAAGGAGATCGGTCTAAACACTGACCCCTGAAGAACAACACTCGCTACCAGTCTCCATCTGGACATTGAGCCATTGATCACAACTCCTTGCATGCAGCCATCCAGCCAATGCTTTATCCACTGAGTGTTCTATCTATCAAAGTGATGTCTCTCCAGTTTAGAGACAAGAATGTTGTACAGGACAGTGCTGAACACTTTGCAAAAGTCCAGGTAGACGACATCAACTGCTCTGCTCCTGTTCATTAGTTCTGTAGCCCCATAATAGAAGGCTTTTCCCTTCATAAAGCCATTCTGGCTGTCACCAACCACCTTGGGTTTTTTTTTTCCATGTGTGTTAGCATGCTTTCCAGGAGAATCTGATCCAAGATTTTGCCAGGCACAGAGGTGAGACTGACTGGTCTGTAGTTCCCTGGGTCATCCATTTTCCCATTCTTGAAAACGGAGATTATATTTCTCTTTTTCCAGTTGTTGGGAACTTCACATGGCTGCATATCTCAAATAGGATGGACAGTAGCTTAACTTCATTTAAACCAACTCCTTCAGGATCTGTGGACGGATTTCATCAGGTCCCATTGGACTTGTGCACATTTGGGTTCTTAAGATGATCTTGAACGTGATCCTCTCCTGCAGCGGGCCTAAGGTCTTCATTCACATAGTCCCTGCATCTGCCTTTCAAGACATGCGTGGTGTGGTCAGAGCATTTGCAAGTGAAGACTGAGGCAAAGAAGTCATTGAGAACCTCAGACTTCTCCAAATCCAGGGTAGCCAGTTCTCCCTACAGCTTGTGGAGAAGGCCCATATTACCCATAGTCTGCCTTTTGTTTGCTACATACCTATAAGAAGCTCTACCTGCTATTCTGAACACTGTGTTTCCCCTCACTCTGGTGTTGAAGGCATCCTCTCTGGAGCTACTCACCTCGGCAGATGACTTTTAGTAGGCAACAATGACTGGTTTAAATCTGTCACTGTCCCTCTTGTTTTG
>JBCJKH010015430.1:0-13642 GCA_039877255.1 Loriculus beryllinus
AGTTTGCAATATCAATGCTTCTCACAGTTTACTGAAACCTTTTGAGATGTAGTGGTCAAAGCCACTTTCAAGTCAAGGTAGACTTTAGATAAAGAAGTTTTCTAATACTAAATTGAAAAGGCTCAGACTTAATTCTAATGATAGAGGTGAACTATTTCAGTTTCATACCTGAGTTACAATGAGAAAAGTATTACAATATCAGTATTTCTTGTAGAATCAAGATCCCATAACTGTTTAACTCCCCTCTATGCAGGAGTTAGATAGGTCTATCTGCTATCTAGGATAGATAGGTCATTATATTTACAAGAGCTTTCTTGCCGCAAAAAGCTACGTCTAGTCATATTGTAATAAACCTGGGAAATTCGAGGGTTCAAAAACACATGGCACAGTGTCAACATGATCTGGGACATTCTGGGTACAAGCAGCAATATCACTTCGCTTGTAACAGATGACACAGTTTGAGGTTAGAACAAGATGTACCTGTTGCCTGTTGCTGTAACATCTCCTGCAAACAGCTTTTTATTTGTGGCACTGATAAAAAGACTGTGCTTTATGGAGCTTACCCAGACGGCTTTTCTATGTCAGGTTGTCACAGATACATTTTTCTAATTCATTTTGAGACCAACTGCTGTTAAGAGGCTGTAACAAGAGAAGTTGCTCCTTGCACTTCCATTCAGGCAATTTGAATAAACCCACATTTCAGCCTCTTATGGTTTCTTTATTCATTCTATGTACTTTATTTTTCTCCATGGGGATTGAGACATTTTATTCAGGTCACTTTCTGTAATATCACTTTAACCCATTAAAATGTCAAGTAATTTATTGCCCCTACAGTCCACCCACCCGTCCTTTTCCACTAAAAAGCACAGTCATTGCTGTAAGCTCTCCAGTCCTCAGCATGTTCAAAGGGGCTCATGTATCTCCTCACCTTCTCATTAAATCTCACTGAAGAACAGTTGCCTTGGAAACCAAGGAGCTGATCCAGAAAAGGAGCTGAGCATCTTCACCTTGCCTTGACCTTGGTGGAAAGTGAAGCCATCCAGCACTTCCAAAAGGCCAGTTAGCAGAAGGACAGAAGAGAAACCAGGAGGCACTAACTACTGTTTTACTTGAGTTTCAGGATAATGGGATACTGATTCCTACATGCCCTCCGATCCTCCACATGAAGAACAGAAGATAGAAAGAGATTGAAACAGCTGATGCTTTTCTGGCATCTGTGAACTCTTTCGTAATTGCAGAGACTTTGGAAATGTAAATACATTCTAAATGTCATTCAAAAGAACAATCCTTTCCTGAAAGTCTAAGATCCAGCTTTCTTTCCAGGTTATCTATAATGTGTCAGTGCATTTGCAAAGGAGCTATAAGGATTGCTGATGTGGAGTAGGAAAGGAGCTTGGATTAAAGAGCAAAGAAAATCAAATAAACAGCACATCATAGATGTTCTTTGAAATAAGAGGCAGCATCCTTCCAAGGACTCAGCCAATGTAAGCACCAAATCTTAGCATTTCCAAGAAAAACACCCCAGACTTTGGAAACTTACCAGTGAGGAAATGAAGTAGAGATTGTAGACATAATCACAGCAGGAGATGACTTAAGTAGATAAACTGTACCCTAAGAACAGAGCTGGCTGTGCTCAGGCCAACTTGATCTGTCAGGTTGATTATCTCATGGCAGAGAGGCAGAGCCATGCAAATGCAGCAAGTTTGCTTCCAGTCCCTGCTCAGCTGAGGATCAGGTTATCTGCTTTCATGAGGCCTTCAGACTTCCCCACAGTTCTTCCTAGGCTCCTCTGGCTCCATACAGAGCCATTTCTTGGATCTGCACCTTGGCATAAGTACCAGGAGCGCTGTTCGTCGTGCAGCTAAGCAGCACTGGACAAGCTTAGCAAAGGGACTTCAACCCAAAGCATCTACATGCATTCCTGTGGGGTGGAAGTTAAGCAACCATTCTCAATTGGGGAGTCCTCACAATGAGCATGGTTACTGATATATTTTCATTCTTATGCTGAGTCCATTCTGAACCATGGAGAGCTGCAGATCATAATGCTGCCTGGTCAAATCCAGGCATTATCCTTGAGAAAACTGCAGCTACCTATAGGACTCTCTTTGGCTATGTGACCATACTCATAATGAGTACATTAAACCTCCCCACTGCTGCCTTTGTTGGCTTTCTATGGGCAATTTTAAGGTATTAGTACCTGGTTAATAAACTAAAGTGTGCATCCCTTTCCCATTCAGTCACAGTTTAAAAGTGGGTGGGAGCTGTGACTGTGCTTTACAGTCAGCTCACCCCTATCAGAGTGTTTTAGGTGGCCCTGACAACATCTGTTCACTTTAGAGCAATTTCAAGGACATGTAGAAGCAAAACATCTTGAACATCAGGAGCAGAGCATTTCTCAAGCTTAAGTAAACTTAGTGGAAAACAGAGCTTTGCAAGATCACAATCAATAGATCCTGTTCTGTCTCATTCCTAGTTGGGAGTCTCAGATGCTTCATTGGAGCTTGCTCCTGTTCCTTTATGTGCTGGCAGGAAAGGGTCCATGTGGTGGATATCTGTAAGGATGCTACCCCTCTCACTAAGGTCATAATGAGCTTTTCTCTTCTTCAAATATAATGGAGCTTTTTAGCTCCAAAATAAGGTGTGTTCCTATGGGTGACAAATCTTTCTCTGGCCTGTTCCCACAAGAATATCACCACCTTCTCATCCAAACACAACATACAATGCTTGACTCACATTCCTCGATGGCAACCCAGAGTGGTAAATGCTCAGATAACTTCTGCTGATCCCAAGTTGCTTCAGATATGAAGTTTGGTTAAGGTGCATCTTCAGAGAACATCTCCAGGAGTACTTTTCCAGACTCCTTATCTTGATATTTTTGGTGCTCTTTCTTCAGTAAGTTTCTGTTTCTTTTTTTGTTGTGCTATATATGATAACAGACAATAATTTCCTTAATGTCAAAAGGATTTATTTGTATTTTAAATGGAAAGGAATTTTTAAGCTTGAGGAGATGCACTGGAGAGAAGGCTAAACTCAAAACCCATTTGAGAAGTAGATCCTTCTTCTTTTACAAAAGTCCATCTGAAAGCTTTTCTATCTAAAATCAGTTTCTTACAAAATACTGCACTACAAACAGACAGATCGTCCTACAGAAAGACCCAAGGACAAAAAAGAATCATATTTTGGTCTAGAGGCACTAAACGACATTGAAGACCATTTTCAATGGGGACACAAGTTAGCAAAAAAGATTTAATATCTCGGTTTCCCCAAGTCCACCCAAAGCACAAGAAGTGACTCTCCCAGCATCACCTAGAAGTATGTGAGATAGAAAAGCAGATTTGAATGACACAATGTGGGATGGACAAGAGCTTGTAGAATGGTTATCATAAAGTTGTTGATGTGCAATAACCGGTCCTGTACAGGGAAACCCATGGGAATCTGAACATCTCTGAGAGCACAGAGTGGGATGGGAACTGGGCATGGGCAGGACAGTACTGATGGGCAGGAGAGCATGGCACTGAAGTCTTGGTTTGGGGACATGAGCTATGTTGAGCTACCTACCTTGAAACTGTCTTTTTTTCTGAAAATCCAGCCAGGAGCAGCAGAAAAAACAGACTTTTTAGGCTGAAATACACTATTCCCTACCTTACAGCATTAGTTAGTGCTAACTGTCCCTGTTCTCTGCCCTTTTCCCCATCATTTACTTTGCAAATTTTCTCCTGGAGACTGTTCCTTGGAAGAAAGCAGAGACATCTGTGAGGGTTGAAAGGATGAGTAGTAGAGAGTAGCTTTCTAACACAACAAGGATAGAACACAGTTGGGGCAGTCTCATCCAGAAAGAAGTTGCTGTTACTGTCCCAGCAGTGCAGCATCATACCTGGTGTTGACTTCATGCAATAACAGAGGACTTACAGAATCATCCTAGCTCTTAGGGGTCATGGATCTGAATTCCTTCCTCTGTTGTACACTGGTTTTCTCTCCTACCTTGGGCACACTCATATTCATACAAGTGCCATGTCTCACCTGGAAACTAAGGGTAACTGCACTTCTGAAGTGCAAAGTGTTTGGAGAGCAGTCTATTGCTTACTGTAGATGTCCTTGGGGAAGAGGCAGGTGAGAATCTCTGTGTTGCAGGGATTTACACCTCCAAAAGGGTCTTTTTGTACTGACAAATAATATGCTTCTAATTAAGGCTGCTGCTGTAAAATCTCTAATCTCATAACACATTGTGAAGGAAGCAAGGAGACATTTGTTCACAGGAACACATCAATATTAAGGTGGATTCTGGATACAAAATTCTCCCCATGCTGTTTAATAATGCCACTGGCAGAAGAGATCTCCTGCATTAATATCTGGCAGCAAATATTTCTCAATAGGAGTGTGCATTCCACAGAGGATTTTGTGAACATAACATCCAATTTTCTGTAGTGAAGCATCCATAATGTGTGTGAACTTTTCATGGAAGATAATAATACCTTCCCATCAATAAAATCATGTTGGTGGTTGAAATAAGACAAGCAGAGGCACAAACAGCCTGGCCTCTACAATTACCATCTGTGGCCTCTGTTTGGGACCTACTAAATGGAAAGCATTAGAAGCTGGGTGAGACCATCAAAATAGCATCCTTTTTGTGCTTGCATCCCATCATACAGAAGCCTTTGAGGGTTCCCTAAGTTTTGTTAGCCTCATGCCATCGTTAACTGATGATGGAGGATCAGAAGTGGAGGCTGAGATGCTGATAGCCAGAAGAATTACCCTGGACCTTGGAGAAGGGGAGGATAAGGAATCAAATCAGGCAAAGGGATGTATCCACAACACAAGATAAAGGCAGAAACACTCACTTTGGGAGGCATTTATGATAATTTACTGGGAAAGCGGAGAAATGCTTCTGCTGCTGAAGGAGACTTTTTGGATGGAGGTGATCTGTGTGCTGGGGGGCAAGGTCCCAGTGCAATTGTAATGAGAGACGTCAGTATGTGGCCCCATCAATTGGCCTGATGCACACCCTTGTTCACACACTTGCACAAGGATCAGGAGTGAGAGGAAGAGCGTACCTTGATTGAGATGTTGCTCACTTCAGCACACAAGTATGTTTTGGCTCCCTGCCCCTTTTATAGTATTTGAGGATCTCAATACTATTTCTAAGGGAAATAGGATAATGCAAACACAACTTTTCCAGAACAGCATTTTCCAAACACTGACTTGGCAGTCTGTCTCCACCCTTAGTCAAGCATAAATCCTTGCAGTATTTCATAGATATATATGCTTCCACAAGTACTCTTTTTTACCTCCAACACCTTGCTTCGATACAACTGCCCTCAATGCCTTTTTCTTCCCTTTTTCCTGTTGCTTCTTTGAACTCATGTAAAGTCATGGCAACCACATTCTCCTGCAACAAAGTCCTGCACAGCTTAGGTACAAATTGGGAAGAGTTACTCATTTCTGTCTCCAAGACTAGCACCTGCTAGTTCCATTTGCTGACAGCTTGAACCTTGCAAAGGTTTGCTGAAAGCAAGTGACACTTGCAATGCTCAGTAGCACCAGTGAATGGCAATTTCTTACTGATATGGGCCCTGTGCAATAGGCACGTTCTTTTTTGATATCGTTTTGGGTTTGCTCCAAGTGCATTGCTAAGGGTACAGGGAGTCATTGGCTTTCTGTTAAGTTCATTTTCCCATTCATTTGGTTTTCTTCTATTCAAATAGAAAGCCATTTCTGGTTTTAATACACACGTGTGTTGGTGTCAGTGCCCAACCCCTAAAAATAGCTTTGTTGTTCACATCCAACACCAGATTTGCTGGTTTTACCAGGAAAGGAAGAGGAAGTTTGACTAACCACATGTAAGAGGATAAAAATAACCCCCAGCTCACACTGAAGCAGAGGAGCACTCAACAATTCAAGGCGATGCTGCTGACCCTGCACATTGATTGATGGCTTGGCTTCGTGAATGAAGATTTGGGAAGGGCTTTACCCATGCTTACTTACAAGTGTGATGATGACTAAAAGGGCAATGTAGGATAGGCAAATCCAGTTGGAAAAAGGCTGCTTGGTCATTCAGGATGTTGCCGAACAAGACTGCCACCCCCTGGGTCAATCTCGAGTGACCAATGTCCTGAACCATCTGCAAGCAGGGTTGGGTCTGTGACTTCCAGTGCACCTCATCACCTGCCATTTCATCCCTTGCCTGTCACTACAGGGCTTTGCAAGTGTGACTAAACCCTTCGGGCCTGCGCAGTGGATTTTTTAGGTGAGGTACAGCGTGTGTGGAACTGGCCCCATGAAGAAACAGGAACAGTTGCTGATGTAGAAAACTTTTTACTTCTCCAGTATATCTGCTCTAAAACAAAGATTGGACTAAACTCAACCAGAGTGAGAGACTCAAAGAAATGCAGAGGGAGAGATTTTAGAATCATAGAATAGTTAGGGTTGGAAAGGACCTTAAGATTGTTCGCAGTATAAGGCTGAATGACAAGAAGAGAGCTAGCAGCAGAAGAGGTGAGAATGTAGTAGTGCAGTAACACTGACTGATGCAGCAGGATGTGTTTTCAGAGCAAGAAAACCCATCTCTGAGGCTGTCTTAGGGCAGGAAAATCTGTGTCAGAAATAAATATTTGCACTTCTCAGCCATCAGTTACACCAGGGGCAAGTTGCTGGATAAATCGTGCAAATAAGGATCAAAACACTTAAATATCTTCTTCAATCTTGTTTTCTCAGCCTTCTGAAGTAGTAACCATAAATGTATATATTGCCACTGAGATACCCAAAGGATTTCATGTATCTAGTTCCCATACCACATTCCTATGTCGAGCATGGGACTAACAAGGAGGAGAGTGCTTCACAGCTGTTAAAGAAAGAATACATCTAATACAATTCCTCTTTGTTCACTTGAGTTTCCAAACCAAGGGTTTGGATCCATGTAGGGCTCAGCATGGTTTAGAGAGCATCCCACACTGGCTAATCTGTGGCTACAGCCTGTGAAAAACAAGTAGTGACTTGATCTGGGATGTACTGATGCCATTAGGCAAAAAAGAAGTGGTATGACCTCATGGGTTGGGTTCTTTAAGAAAGAATTCATGACAGAGGGGTTGGAACTGGATGTTCTTAAGGTCCTTTCCAACCCTAACTATTCTATGATTCTATGGGCAATTTTCATGGCTAAGGTGCTCTATAGCAGCTTGTTAAACTGGTAGCTTACTTGCAGCCCTGATGACAATGTGGTAGAGCAAGAAATGAGCTGAATGCACAGTCAGGAGAGACATGGAATCAGAAGTGAAGGAATTAAACCCTTAGGACTTGGTACAAGAAACATCTGTGGTTGACTTTACTCACTTGTCACTTCAGAATACCAGCTCAGGGAGTGCAAGGACAGCTGGGCTCCAAATTCCCTCCAGCTCCATCTGTATCTATGGTTTGCATGTTTAAGAGTACTGTAAAAGCATTTTATTTTGGGACTGAAACAGGGTATTTTGGAATGGAAAGAGTGCATTTAGATTAGATATTAGGAAGAAATTCTATAAGGCTGCTGAGGCGCTGGCACAGGGTGCCCAGAGAAGCTGTGGCTGCCCCATTCCTGGAAGTTTTCAAGGCCAGGTTGGACAAGGCTTGGAGCAATGTGCTCTAGTGGGAGCTGTCCCTGCCCATGGCAAGAGATTGGAACTGGATGGGCTTTCAACCCGAACCATGCTATGATTCTATGATTGAGGGAGCTTTATGGCTGGGAATCGCGCAGCATTACATAATAAAGGAGAGTGGGCACAGGCAGTACAGAATAGGGTGCAGTACACCACCAGGAGTGTTAGCACTGGTTTCATCTGAATTTTCTTTACTTTCATGTTTGGAGCAGAGGACCAGCTAAGATGCTCCAAATCATCCCCAGGAGTCTCCTGCAGAATCTTTCCAACAGAGGCACCCAATCTGAACCATTAAAGCAAAATCTTATTTTTTTTTTTTTTAAGGTTTCAAGCACACTTGTGGTAGGTTTGAAATCACCCTTAGAGCAATACACACTTCCAGAATTTTTGATTCTGTTGAACCGTATCACTGCTCCAGAACCATATCACACGACAAGTCTTAGCAGGCTTTTCCCAGGTATCATAACCAGGCTTGTAAACAATGACCAGCTTTAGGTTTTTTAATTTATTTGGGATTTCCTAGCTTTTTCCATTTCCCTGCCTTTTAAAAGGACACAAAAGGAGAGGCTTAATTGTAGATTTCAAACTTAGCTGTTTTGTTATCAATGCCAGTGCTTGTTGGACCAAAACAGCCAACTCAAACCAAGTGCTGAGTCAGGTTAAGAAAAATCAGGAGACTGATAAAATAATGGCATGGGTTTAAAGAGGAGGGAAATGTTTTAGACCATTTTTATTCGTCTTCTGGTTTCACCCAGGCCACCTTTTACATCTTTGCTTTGCAACTCTGATACCAGATTTATCTTTTTCACCTGCTTGAGACCCTCAATGATCTCAGGGGTATTTAAAAATCACCCCAGATGACTAGACTCCCAACACTACCATGAAATTTAGCTGTGTCAAGGCAGAGTAGAGCTGTGTGTATTAATCAGCTAAAGAAAATCATTAGAAGTTGGTTTTTGAAACGAAGAATGAGCCTTTTCCCTCCTTAGCAAAACCTCATCATTGTTGTCTGTGGATTGCTCCCCTCATTTTCCTTTTGAATTGTTTGCATTGACTTCTTGGTACAAGAGTACAAAATACAGTGCTAACAGCAATTAGTAGAACTATAACAAATACTTCTTAGGGTCTGTGATATTGTAATATAGTTTTATATTATACAAATAAAGAAATTAATTTGTTGAAGGTGCATTTATATTGTCAGTTAAACTGAGGTCCAAGCTTGCTCCGGAGACCACACGTGCCCATTGCCCCTATTGTAAAGCCTGTGCTTTTGCTTATAAGGTAGCTTCTGGCCATGTCCTCTACCTTTGC
The DNA here is from genome assembly GCA_039877255.1 of Loriculus beryllinus. Taxonomy (NCBI): domain Eukaryota; kingdom Metazoa; phylum Chordata; class Aves; order Psittaciformes; family Psittacidae; genus Loriculus; species Loriculus beryllinus. The sequence goes on from JBCJKH010015430.1 coordinate 8,940, forward strand.
CAGCTTTCTTGTTTCATGGCTTTTTATTATTCCCAAATGAGGCAAAAGTGGATGTTGTTTTATTAACAAAAAGTTTCCACGGAAAACAGGCTGCCCACTGTTACACCAAGAGCCCATGTGAGCGCAGCTGGGATGTCAAGCTGGTCACATCACGTGTAAAATTCATGTGGCTCTATCTACATGTGAGACACCTGTGTGACCCAGCCAAGGCTGGGAAGGGCAAACACACACCCCGCAGAACAGCTCTCCTGCAGCTTGCAAAAGATTTCCTTCACTCCAAAGCCAGGCGAGACAGACAAAATCCCTGCTCCCCCAAACGCCTATCGTAACGAAGAGATTCGCTCCTTGGAGCCAAGAACACTGAACTCCTTTACTTTTCATTTTGATAGTTTCCATGGAAACCACAAAATTAAGCTATGCAGTTACTTACTGCAATGTTACATAATCCACGAAGCGCTCGGTTGCCTTTCAACAAACGTGTTTGTCCTGGGCTGCTTTTGCTTTATTCCTTTTCACTGGTCTGCTCAGCCTGATCTGTGTTGATCTGATTAAACACGGAGCAATGGTGTAAAATCAGATATTAAAATGCAACTTCTGTCAGTTCCAGGCTGCCTGCTTCTATCACCAGTTCATAGCTGCAGTTAAGGCATTACAGCATCGCTTATTGCCTGATCATATAGATGAGGTTGGATTAATGATGCTCTGATCTCAATCCTGATCACAGGCACAACAAATATGTTCCAGTTCCACACTGCTTCAGGTTATTTGCATCCATGCAATTAGTATGCAAAAAATGTGGTCATATGTAGCAATCTATTGTTTAATTAAGGTAACAAAGCAGGGTAGAATGGACTGACTTCAACTCAGTTTCCTACCTCAACCTCAGAGATCAGATATCACCCAAATTATATCAGGCAAGCACTGTACAATGTCATGCAATTTTTATTATGAAAGAAAAATCTCATTATAAAGCAATGCTAATATACATTTTTCCATGTTCCTGGCTCTCAGCCATCCCTGTTGGAGCTGGACCAGAGACAGCAACAATGTTTGAAATGAAGGAAGGTGCTGTACAATCATTCTTTTTTGATCACAACTTTTGTGGCCAATCTCATTATTTTAAATAGAGCTCAGCAAAGGCAGACACGTCTTCTTTGTATTGTCCAGGACACGCAATCCTGCTACTGTAAAGAATAATGTCAAAATCTTCTCACTATTGGTGAGAATAAACTGTTCCTTTTGTAGCTGTAGAGGGCAAATGAAAGACCTCAGCTGGACCAGACACAGCTGGACCAGCAGACCTCAGGTTTCCACAGAAAATGTTAGGGGAAAAGGAAGGCCACAATACACAAGGATATGTAGGCAGTGTCTTAGGAGGAGGGTACGGAAAGTATTACAAGTTGTTGCTCAGCATCCATTACTTTTCCAGTGCCAGAGTGAGTGATTACTGGGATGCTCTAGTACAGTCTTGTTTCTCTGTTGAGTCTCCCATGATGCTGAAGGGTGTGCAGATAAATCACAGAAGAAGCTAACCTATCTAAGGTACAGAAGAAGACAGATCAAGTGACATGCTATTTTCCTGAGGGCCAGAATGGGCCCTAGCCCATTTTATTTGCTGGTAAGATAAGGTAGAAGTCTCAAAGATACTATCAATTTGAGCATGGGCAGTGGAAATCAAAGCTCACACACAGATGCAGTCTTTTCTCTTCACAGCATCCTTTCATATCTCTCCAGTCAATTTATCCCTTTGGCAAAAAGCAAGTCTTCCTCGAGCACTGCTAAGCCTGGCATAGCACCTAAAAAGTCACCTTTCTGGGGTGACACCCTTTGGCTTTGAAATGTTGTCGAGAAACCCAAAAATAGCCAGGATTCCTCATCATACCACTGCGGTTTGCCATCAGATGACACCACAAAACCACCACCCATATCCCTGAAGGGTTTGCGTTACACGCGAGGCAGGGATCTTAGCGTAATATATAAAACTCTAAGTAACTGAAGCAGCTGCTGTGTATTATTTAAAGAGCACACATATCCAATAAAACAGGCAGTTAAAATGTCTATAAATAGCTGGAAATAGCAGATAACTAGTTATTTGAGTGCCAAAAAAACCCCTCAGAGTAACTCAGTAGATGTAGACACATGTCATGGCTAATAACCTCCAGCCTGAGGTCAGCTGAGGACGAAATCTGAAGGAACAGAAGGTTTCCTCGATTAGCCAAAAAGGTCAGTCTAGTTTTCCCATTTCAGTGCTAAATATTGGAGATATTTCTCTCATTGAATACTCCTATATTCTATTTTGAAATCAAGAAGTTCAGCCTGAATAAATAGGCATCCCTAAAAAGAAACTGTTTAATGCCAATGGAAAGGGTGGTTCAGGAAGACAAGATAAGTGTTTCTTGTATCTTTTCAACTGTAAGAAAAACTATATTAAAAGCTGTATTAAAAGCTACATATATATGTTTATCTACAGGGTCTAGTCTTTTGCCTTTCCTAGTTTGCAGTTTCTATATATTGCTTGATGCGAAGAGTTTTACGAATATTGTATATTCATTTTCTATTACACCACACAGTATCAATGCTAGATGAATAAACCATAGGATAGGAAAAGATTCACCATAATAAAAAATCACCATGAAACACAAAGAAAATATCTAATAATATACCCATTGGCAGTTTTCTACTGAAAACCCTAAACTGAGTTTTATTGAGCCTGCAGACAGACCTTCCTGTTAGCTTCTCTGTCCATGAAGTCGCAGCATCTGGATGAAAAACCTACAGGCTTATTTGTCTTCCAGATCTTTGTTATGTAGTTTAAATCATTTAATAAGCTGCTCAAGATTACTGGCTCCAAAGAACAAATGCAGTTGTTAATCCCTTGATTTTGTTTCTTTGTTTAGTTCTACAAATGACTGTTCAGAGACATTTCTCTGCTGTATCAATTTAGTTACCGTAGTTATTCCAGTTATTACCCCTGTTTCTTACCTGAAGGGTTATTCAAACCACCAGAACATGGAAAAAGGCTGGACATACGACACAGCATGTTCAGAAACAGCATGAAGACATCTCCATTCTAGTACCTAATGGTAATTTGAAAGAAATAATCAACAAGCCATTAGCAGAACATGTTCTCCTAGTGTTTTAGGAAAGGTGAGATAAAAATAGATAAATAAATCAATAGGTGAGAGTAGTGAGGTACTGAAACTTCTGGGTGGAAATGAATGAAGTGGCACACAGGAGCCAGAAAGTCATCAAAATAGTGAGAAATACTAGTTTTAAAACACCTATAACTATTAGTCCTGGAGAACTGAAGTGGCTTCTAGAAGCTGGAGTTATGCTGATATCTAGTAGAAGCCATGGTAGGCGTCTCTCAGAAAGGAGGGAATAGAGCAAGGACAAGAAACCAGTACCTTAGTTATGACAAGGTGATGCACTATGAAAAATTGTCTGCCAATGAGTACTTTAACAAACTGGGAGGCAGTGGGATTTGTCACTACAGATTCTAGCTTAGACAAACATATCAGGAATAGGTTTTGGTTCAGCTCATCCCTGAGACACTTTGCTCAGTATTGCAAAGAAGGTCTGGGCTAAATAGAGGCCCCTGCTGTGTTCTGATGTGTGTTCTAGCATCTTTTTCATAAATTACCCATTTACTGCAAAAATGGGGATATGGTGCAAGTCCTGTAAGTGTGAGAAGGAAGCTTTTGCAACCTCCTAGCTTGGGCAACAACATCAAAAAAGTCCTGGAGACACAGTGGTCATCCAGTCTACCCAGGGTCTTATGCAGGCATGTAACCACTGACCTTAGTGCTTCTGCCGTAGTGGTTTCATTGTGATTGGTACTTGAAATATCTGGGTTAAGGCCTGTGTGGATATACCTCCTCACCTTGCAAGCAAACCACCAGACTGGCACATCCACCTCTAGGGGCTGGTGCACCTGGAGACCTTCCATAGCTTCAGGCTCTGCCAGAGGTCAAGCTGAAGCCCAGTGCCTTCAGTTCATCCAGTAAAACCGCTAGTACAGTCCCCTGTGTTTGTAAAGACAAGTGAAGTGTCAATCAGCTGCAACTGCAAAGCAGTACAAATTCACTGCCTCTGCCTTCAGGACAACTAACATTCTACTTTCTCTGACCACATTGTGTCCTTAAAATACAATGAATCAATGGAACATGCCAAATTCCAGGATTTGGCTGAGCAAGCATCTTCTGATCATGCTGAGATGAGGAGATAGCAATACTAATCTCATCCTGAATGGATCCTTTGAAAGAAGATAATGAAAAACTTTGCTGCTTAAGGTCAAATCCAAGTTATCCACTTGGCCCATTTCTTTTTAGCTCTCATCTCAATCTTTCTTAGCATGCGCTTGGTAAGTGGCTTGGGTAAAAACACGGCAGCACGTAAGGTCAAATTTGTGGAAAAAAAAAGCCATACTCCTTTTACTTTTGATGGATTTAAATCACTTGGTGACTTGGGCTGAACCCAGAGTTTTATCTATGTAACACAAAGGATTTACCTATTGTTAAAGCCCAGCTAACCCCCTAAGGCTTGCTGAAGCACCCACTGCCTTCTTCTTGAAGCAACCATTCTCTTTACCTCTGGCAGGAGAAGCTCAAGGCTTCAGAGCAAGAGTTTCTGCATTAAATTTGAGTTAATTAACACAGCTGGTGGGATATTACAGGCACATGCTCAGTCTTAGTGGAGATCGG
>JBCJKH010015434.1:0-26601 GCA_039877255.1 Loriculus beryllinus
CTGCTTCATTCATCTTGTGATGCCCCAAGGATACCTGGCTGGGGATATGGTGGTCAGGGATATGGCAGGTCCAGCGGTTGAGGTCTGAAAGGGTTGGGGGGGTCGTGTCAGTTCTGGTTTTTGTGGCTCTGCCTGGATGCTGCAGGAGTGCCAGGGATGAGGAAAGCTTCTAAACTGACAAGCATGCAAGGTATCTGTACTCTGCAGCCAGGAAAGGCAAAGCAAAGAAATCATAAATAGGAAAAAATAAAATAAAATACTCTATGAAGTCTGACTTCTTTTCTTTTTTTTTTTCTTTCCCTCCAAAGTGAGTGTTAGCGTATTGATTACTGATATGTGTGGTGGAGTTTCCTGGGGTTGCCATGATGATTACATTTGAAAGCAAATTGCACCGCTTCAAAAACCACCAGCAGCCCACTTCCAAATGGAATTCCTGCTCCGTGCTCCTGACAAAGGCCTTGTTCTGACAGGCTGTCACTGTGGGAAAGATGACCCAGCTGTCTGCCCAATAGTTTTGCAAAAAGCCAAAACTGTCTGTTTAAGAAATTATTCAACAAAGAGACACCAAAATGCAATTATTTTTTTTTTTCCACTAATTTTCTGCTGAAGGTTTTGGAATTTGACAGGGCACCATAGGAGGTGCAGAGTAAAGTGGCTTACAAAGTTGGTCATTAAGCAGAGCTGTCATTACAAATCATATTTGTCCAGGATGAGAAGTTCTAGTTCATTGGGTGCCAGACAGGTCTAGGCCTTAGGCAAGTTGTTACAGTTCCCCCATGCTGCTAAATGGACCCTGGGTGCTAATTTTCTTCTCTCTGTGCAGCTGGAGTCACCTGGGAGCCCCTCAGGGCCGGAGCTGCCCATAGAGACTCTGCTGGATGAACGAGAACGGAGAATTTCTCACTCCCTCTACAGTGGGATTGAGGGTCTCAACGAGTCGCCCACAAAGAACATGGCACTGAGTAGAATAATGGGTGAGTCAGACCAGTCCTGCTAATCGGGATGTGTTTTTATACCTTTTTATGATTCATCAAAGGGTGATTAATGTATAATGTGGGAATCAGGGAACATGGATGTTGCACCAGTCAACTTAAAACATGCCTTCAAATTGCTCCATGCAAGCCTTCGGGATAGTTAACGTGAGAAAGTAAATCAAATGGAATTATAAGGTGAATTTTATATCCTGTGGCAAGTAATAGAACAGATAACAGGAGCATTTAACATAGTTTTTCAGTGTCTGATCTGGGCCAATAAATTATTGGTTGGTCTAGTCTCCATGTTGAGTCTTCATTCGCATGAAAGTCAGTGACTCATGGGAATTTATAATTGATTTCAGTATTTCTTCTCTGTTTCAGTTGTACTAACGTACAAAAATAAATGAGGCAAACTTGCATCAATTTATGCTTGTTAGGGCATTTTGTTAATTTTTTTTTTTAATTTCTGCTTTGCAGGAAACCAATTTTAATACCTCATAACTAATTTTAAGCACCACTTGTATACATTCTGTGCCGTACCATCTGCATGGTCCCAGTGGATAATAAGGTTATTAGCAGTTCCTCTGCAGCAGTTCAGCTTTCGATGTATAAAGCTAGGTAACAAAGACTTGCCGTGCCACAGGAGTGATTGGATTTACTGACTAGGATGGGATTAGCTTGAAAGGATTTTCAAATTTAAGCACAAAAAGCAGCTTGATGAAAATAGCACCTGACAGAAGACGCGACAATTGCTTGCTTGAGTTGCAAGTTTTAAGCATAAGATGTGGCCACTAAATCTGAGAATTTCTTAGTGTGCTTGACACACAGAGAATATATTAGAAGATGCTGCTATAAACCTGATATGAAGCAAGGCTGAACGTGGGTTTTAATTGCTTCAGACTGATTTTTCAGCCTTAGAAAATGAAGGTCCACCACTTATGTTCCAGTCAACAGTTTGTATACATATTTCACTCTGTTTTGGGGTTGTGGTTTTTTGTTTGTTTGTTTTTAATTTGGGGCTCACTTTTTCTTTGTTTAGCTGTTGTTAAACTCTAAAAATCCACAGATTTGCTATATTTCTTTAGTTAAGTCTTTTTTGTGTGTATGTATGTGTGTGCACTTGTGCAACAGTAATTAAAAATAAATGTTCTATTCAATTGGATTACATTTTGTGCAGCTTGGAAGAAAAATTGTACACCTGAGAATCAAGAAAGCACCCAAAGTCATGTGCTCTTGAAGAAAACAATATAAAGAATTATTTATTTATTATTAAGGAGTGATAAAATAATTTGAAGTCTTTAGCACTACTCTTTCATAGAAGGGTCTAGTTCTTGTGCTGTGAAGGCTTTAGATACAACGTTTGCAAAGCAGTGCCTTCTGCTTTTTCCATCAGAGTTGCAGAGGATTTACACATACAGCTCATATAAGTGTTAACTAGTTATCGGTTAAACACCTTGTCCATTGATGGGAGAAGAAACCCTGAGAGAGTCTGTGTGCATGTGTGTCAGCAATGCAGTTTACTTCCACATCAAAGGGACATAGGACTTGCATGCCAAAGCAAACTACTGATTCATAAGTTTAGTTTCATCCCTTTAGCAGGAGCTAGTAACTGATGTTGCAACAAGAGAAAAAAAATATTTCCAAAGCTCTTAAAATCTAATGCTTTTGGATACCTCTGCAATGTAAACATAGGGAAGAAAATCCATCCTGCATTTTTAAGTGTTTTATAACCTGAAGTTGATGTTTTCATTTCCTTTTTATCACTGTTTTTCCCTGTCGTTTTTAGAAACCAGTAACTGTGTAGAAAATTGGTTGGTTGTGACTTGAATCCATTGATGCTTTTAGTTGGAAGCACATGGAAAATGAAACTGTGCCTGAACATCATAGTAAATATGATGTAGTCCAGCATAAATGAAAGCTGGTCTTACCAGGACTGGGTCGTTCCCTTCTTAAATAACAGCAGCTTCACACAGCTGTCATGTTTAAACCCAGTTTTTAGGTGGCAGTCAGTTTTCTATTATGCTATTTTTCCTCAATTAATCAGTACCACTAAGTTACAACTGCAGTGACATTGCATGCATGTTTTCTTGAAGTGCCATACAATGGAGAGATATTATTACCTGTCAGGATAGATTTCTTGTTTCAGAGTGATTAATGTTTGTAAGACTCAACCATTTATTATGCATTGGAATTCCCATCCTATTAGCATTGACAATGACAGAAAACTCATAAATTTTTATTTTCTTGAAAATGTATATGTGGTACTACATGGCTCTTCCAGAGTTTTTCTCCCCTCTTGAAAATTGGCCTAAAAGCAAGGATATAGTCCTTAGAACTAAGGAATACTGGAGGTCTTCACATGCTGGTTCTGACCATGAAAAGAGTGCTTTATGGAATGCTGATTCCAGTGAGCGTTCCCCCACATCGAGGAGCCCTCTGACTCATGGGCTCTCTGAATCACCTGATGTCTGTCTACTCAATGGATTTAGCCATGTAAACTTTTAGTTTTCTTGCTACCTTTTGGTGAGGAGGTCCCTCATGTGTGAAGGAGTAGGTCTTTCTGCTTCTTTTGCTATTTAATAAAATTGATGGATTTCAAGTTTTCTTTCTTTCTAAGTTAGGCTATTCAAAAGTGATAATCTCAAGGTCTGGAAAACGTCTGCTCTTTTCAAGCAGGTGCAAGGTTTTTTTGAAGAAAGTTTTGTTTCTTTTAAATATATGTAATGTAATTTTCAGGAAAGGTGTGTAAAACAATTTCCTTTCTCTTTTAATTCATAACTAACAGCAAGAATTGGTTGTCAGAGCCTTACTGTGAGAGCGGGAATAAAATACTAATTTTAGAATGTGATTTAAATTATGTAAAATAATGTTTGCTTACTGCAAAAAAAGCTACACGAATATTTTAGTGTTTCTAACGATTCTCATGTTGATCTCTTTTTCCAGGTAATTATTGTTGTCATATTTTTTCTTATGCTTTTTCATTTGATAATATTTCACTGAAAATTTCTGATGGAGAGGAGATACCACTTGCTGTATTTAAGGAATGGTATTTATTTATTTATACAGATTGGGCCTTCTAAAAATTAGATGGCTATAGTAAATGCTTATGTTTATTTATTTTTAATATTTTCAGGCTGCATGTTGCTCATACATTCGAAACAACTGTGTTACACAGGTTTGCTTGGCTCTGTGATTAAAAATTCAAGTCTCTTCTTCTGATTCACCATTCTTGTATGTTGTCCATTATGCTCCTGAGTTTTGCAGTATGCAAATATGTAGTCACTGTCTATATAAACTATTCTTTTTCATCAAACAACTTAGTACACAGTACTCTTTCATCTCTCCTAGTTGCTGATATTATTTTTATGAACATAGTGGGTTTTGTTGCTAATGGTGACTAAGCAGAAGTTATTTACCAGGGGGTACACAGAATAACAATAGCTTGCACTGAATCTGTTTTTCATCCTGAAGGATCCTCCAGAACTTTGCAAAATTTGATAATTTCTACATAAGAGGAAATAATTTGTTCTCTATGTAAATAATTGTTAAGAAAACAGGGAAAAAAAACCCAAAAAAACTAGAGATGTAAAGCAGGAAAGCACGTGTGTCAGTGAAATGCAAATAATCCTTTACAAGCAGAATGCAGTTCTCTGGCCAGGAATCTCATCCGAATGTGGTGGTCTGCTACCATAGTCTTGAGAGATCTGAGTATTCTCCTGAAATCCAAAGCCTGGATATACTGGAGAAATGTTTTGTCCTTAGACATTCCCCTGACATTTTTTCCCAATCCCACCTCCATGTAGCTTGGAAAATTAGATGATATGATATTTATGGGAAAATTGTCAAAACTCAATATATTGCTGGGGACAAATATGCTGTTAATAAAAAATAAAAATAAAAAAAAGAAAATCTAGAGAAGTTCAATTTCTCATTGCACAATTATCTGTATCCCTCCTGTATGAAGCCTCATCACTATTATCATCATCATCATCACTATTTTCTTTGATTATTATTTCTATTATTTATTATTCTGTTACTTTGGTTAATACTTCATTTTTCATCACAGGGTAGCTGATGATGATTTCTTGATAAGGCAGGTTAGGAATTACTTGCCATGTCAGAGTAAATAGGCCATCTACTTGTGGAAGAGGTTTGAAGTATACCATTGGTCTGAATTCCAGGATATTAAAATGTTAATGAGAATCACTCATGAAGTAATACTTGAATTTGAACATATTGTGCATTCACCAGATATTTAAACCTTTACTGGTCTACAACAAAAGCAATAGCAAAAGCACAAGAACCAGCCAGATGCAGTACCATAACAGTTATTTTCATGGTACTGTGTATGTATGTACATATACATTTCTACATAAATATGCATACTTGTATGTAGCCAAGTTACAACAGTAAACACATTAACCAAATTTGAGTTTTTTTCAAGATTTAAAAGCACCTGAAGTAGTTGGGTTCTTCATAAGGAAGCCTGTTTTCCATTTTATGTACTGTGTATGCTCAGGGAGGTTTTTTGAGTGCTTTATGTTGGTGGTTTAATTCGGGCCCAGACTGTTTTCTGGTCTGCTATAGATCTCTCCTATTATAGGTTTCAGGTGTTGCTGTTTGGTATAATTTTCATTCTAAGCTGAAAGTCCTCATAGACCTGGAGATCAGTTATTTCATACTGGAAGTCTGAGACTCCTTTTTCTGCACAGACAGATGGGAACTGTCTTTACCCACAGCTTGGCGTGGTCCTCAGGCCATGCTTGCTCAGATTGGTAACTTGTTCAAGAAAATTGAGCCTCATTGTCCTGAGATGAGACACATTTGAAAGGGATAATGTTTTCCCTTCCTTTTTACACTATCCAAAATGTTTTATATTATTACAGATTACCTTGTTGAAGCAAGGTTATTGGGCTTGAGGTGTATTCAGAGTTTAAATCTTACAGCACTTTACTAGCCCGAGGGAAAATTATCTTATTGGAGTTTTGTAGACAGCTTGAGCAACATCTTAGATTTGTAGATCAGTCAAATATAAAGATAATTACTAGGTTTGAAGTTTCTTTGATGTTTCCGTGTAATGTTTCTCACAACACTTGCAAAGTTGCTTTCTTCAAGGTTATTTTCTATCCACTTCAGCTGAACTTTCTACAAAGGATGTATTGAGTCCATTGCTGAGGTCTATGTAACCATCTGCTGGAGGTGAAGTCTTTCACCTGTTGTTAGCTTCATCTGCAGTGAAAAGCATAGGCATGTCAGATGGGTTTTCTCCTTAATTCCAAAGCAACTATTAAAATGTCAGTCTTCACCCTTGTCAGATATAAAGAAGGGTAGTGAAAATTTGAAAATGTTACTGAATTACTGTAGCCTCTCAAATGTGAAGTTCAATCTGCCGAATGCCATAAGGTTATACCTTTTCACAATCAATTCTTTGGAGACGTTATTAACTACAGAGTTAACAGTCTTGTAGGCATTATGTTTGGAAAGAAGTACATTACCAGGCTAAACATTAGCCTGTCCATCACAGAAGCTATTGCCAGGCAAAGAATCAGCTGTTATGCAAACTGAACACATTCATTTCAGTTTGACAGTGATGAGATGTTCACCATGCTGTACCTTTTCTATCAGCCACTTCTTCAGCCTACTCTAGTGATCTCTTCTGAAGCCCATTTTCCCTCCTTTGGAAAGCTATACAAAATGTATTATGTAGTGCAGTGAGGATTTTAGCTAGCTCTTTATGAATAACGTTTTATTTATTCATTCTTTCTTTAATAATTGCATGCAAAGGTAGTGATGGCAACTGAAACCTTTCCAGAAAAGATGAAAAGATGCTTTTCCTCCAATTCTACACAATTTTTCCATGCCTGTAGGAGAAATAAATTGTGAAAGTATTTGATATGTCCATAGAAGCAGTTTATGTTATAGAAGTACAAGTTTTCACTGCAGTGCATCACAGTACTACAGTAATTTAGTTTGTTCTCAGATTAGCAGTTGATTAAAATAGTGAGTTTCTTCTCATGAGATGTGACAATTTTAGTAATTGTTTTAGTAAAATAATGCAATTCAAGGAATAAAATTCATGTAATATCATGACTATTCATTAGAAATAATGTTGTGTTTAGTAAGGGTTAGGACCAAACAATATCCAGGAGGAGAAAATATTTTTAAATATATCCTGTCACTTAAAAAATAATGTGCAACTAATATGAAAGAATCAAACTTAATAATTACCCTTTGCCTCAGGTAATAAAATAATGTTTGTCCGAATTTGTAGATCTTTATTTTTCTTAAAGCAATTTTTAGCTTAGTGTTTCTAGATGCTGAAATAACATCTGTTAATTCCAAGTTAAAATTTTAAAATGTGATAATTCTTTATTTCACTGTCATCCAAGTAATATTGTATAACTCCTATGCTCCCAACTCTGTATCTCATGCACGTATCCTGAAAGAAATATGATTTATTCAGTTTCAGCCACTGTTATGTTACAGACCGTTGCAATTAAAATATTCCTTCTGATATTTTTCACAGCTTTTTAGTCTGTTTTGGTGGCATAAAGTTTTCTGTAGGTTTAAAAGCTGCTTCTGCTTTTCTTAGCAGTTAGAAAATTGTTATACAATTTTATGCATTGAAATGATTACTGGAAAATATAATTACTTGTGTATATTTAACCCTATAAAAGCAAGTGATAGTGGGCTTAAAATATTTGTATGCACATTAAAACTAATTTTTACTTAGAGTGATTTACTAGCTTGTAAGAATCCTCTAAATAGCATCTTTTAACTGCTTTCTCACAAATTAACCGAATGAAGTGTGCTGCTTAACAAAGAATTATGTTGAGCCCTTACCATGTCTCTTTCATTTATATGGTGGCTCTAGTTTAAGAATTCTAACAACAGCATAAAAACTCACTTGAATTTAGTGGTAATAGAAATAAATTGTTTTGGTTTTTTATTTTCCAAATTTTGCATGTGTGCCTCCGGATTATTTTCTAAAGGAGACAGAGAATGAAAATTTCAAATTGTTTAGCTTTAGCCATGAGTTCCTATCTCTTTTTGCAATTATTTTCTTTGTGGAGGCATTATTAAAGGGTTGTAAGTTCCCAACAACAGTCAAACAAGTTTCAAATTTTACGAGGGCAAGATGGATCAGAAGAAGTGATGAGTTCTATTAGTCCCCATTGTGTTCATTCTTTGTTTCTACTAAATGGTTTGATGCAAGAGAAGATACTGTCTTCTGGGACAGCTGGTTCCTAGCGAAAGGACCAGAGGCAGTGGGCACAGATATAAACACAGGATATTCCTTCTGAGCATCACAAAACACTTTTCCACTGCAAGGTGAGCAAGCACAGGTTGCCCAGGGAGGCTGTGGAGTATCAACATTCAAAAGCCATTTGGTCAGAGTCCTGGGCAACTGACTGTAGGTGTTCCTGCTTGAGCCAAGGGGAGGGGTTGGACCAGATGCAAAGTCCCTTTCAACCTCAACCCTTCTGTGTTTCTGTGATCCTGTTGCAGTAGACCACAGATACAACTGGTGTGTATTACTTTTCAGACCTCTGAGTAGGAAAATGTGTATAAAGTAAAATATAGTTAGTTGTATTAGTGTTGCATCACTTTTATTAGTAGCATTTCAGTTGGATATGATATTTTATCAGCTCTGATTATATATTATTCAAGGCATTTTCTGACATTATTAAAGTTTTGGGTTTTTTCTCCCTTTCGTTTTTCAGGTAAATATCAGCTGTCTCCAACGGTGAACATGCCCCAAGATGACACTGTCATGATTGAAGATGACAGACTGTCAGTCCTCCCTCCTCATCTCTCTGACCAGTCGTCATCCAGTTCCCATGATGATGTTGGGTTTGGCACTGTTGATGCTGGTGGATGGGCTAAAGCTGCAATTAATGAGTCAACAGACTGGTAAGAGCATGGTTTAGTGGAAGGAAAAAGAGAGATAACTGTTGTCTTTTGCTTTAGTTTATTTTTTGGCTACTAATATTAATCTTTTTTTGGGTTGGTTTTTTTTTTTTTATTACATTTAGATTTCTCTATTTTCAAACTGGTGATTGTCCTTGTTTTAGGAAGGAAATCTGTACAGATAATTTAGACTTTCTATTTCTTGTTGCAGGGTTGTGCTCTATCAAAGCACATTTGTGGAAATGTTACTAATTGCTACTAAGACCAAATCAGTATTTAGCTGTGTTAAGTTGATGACTTAATATTAATTTAGTTGTCAAGTGATCTAGCTTTTGTAAAAAAAATAGAAAAAAACTTTTCAAAATTTAAACACTTGTGTTTATGAAAGATGAAAGAATAATTCCAATTGGAATTTTTTATTTATAAACCTCACTGTAAGTATTTTTAAGTCTATAAAACAGAGATTTTATTTTTATATTGCATTATATATATAGCAGTCTTTCAGTATTTGTCTCTACTTTCTTGTTTTTCCTAGTAATATATAGTAATTTACAATCTGTTTAGAGATTAAGGCAGCTCTTTTATTTTGCTTTGGTGTTGATGTTTGTGCAACAGGAACTAGTTAAGATTTCTTTATTATGCACGAAGAAATACCTTTGATATCATTATATGATTTTTAATTATCATGCAAAATGTACTGTAATAACTACATATAAAAATATGGAAAGTAGCAGCTGCATATTTGAAACTATAGAATCATAGAATAGTTTGGGTCTAGTCCAACCCCTCCTGCAATGAGCAGGGTCATCTTCACCTAGATCAGTTTGCCCAGAACCACATCCAGCCTGGCCTTGAATGTCTCCGGGGTGATGCATCCAGCTTCTGTTTGGGCAACCTGTGCCAGTGTTTTACCACCCTCATTGTAAAATATTTCTTCTTTATGTCTAGCCATGTTTAGTTTAAAACCATTGCCACTGTCCTATCATAATAGGCTAAAAAGTCTCTCCCCATCTTTCTTATGGAAAATAACTTTACTTTCTGTTTACTGCTTAATCTATAGTAAAAATAATTTCTATGAATCTTAGGTTGACTCTCCAATTACTTTTACCCATTTTAATAGAAGAGTCTTAGTGAGAAATGCACTAAGTTCTTTTATTGACTTGCTTAGGTTCCTGGCAAAGAAATACTGTTTATTGCTTAGTACAATTAATACAGATCTAAGATTTAATTTGCAAGTCCTGTAATTATCTATAGTAATAGCAAAATAAAAGCCCACCCCTGTACACTGCCACTTCTTGAAGCTAGATAATTACCACAAATGGTGTGAAGTATATGAATTTTCTTATTTTTCTTGTCTCTTGAGCCTGTTATGAATGTGTCAGCAATATCTTAATAAAACAGCAACAGCACCTGCCAGCTGATATGCACCTGTCAGCTTCATCTTTGTTTTATATAAGCGTATTACATCTTATGTCCGAGAATTGAGTTCTGTGTTTTAAGCACTGTTTTAATGATTGTTTAAAAGGTAATTTTGTTCATCCTCATTGGTGTATGTTTTGGATTATTATTTTTTCCATTTTTTTTTAATAATTTTTCAGCTCTTCTCTTGGACAAATCATGCCTGTAGTTGAGTTCCCTGAAAAGTCCATCTGTCTTTTGTAAAAGCTTTTAGAGCTGAGAATTTGAGACGTTTAAATAGACTAGTACTCAAGGCTGCACATAATAGATTATTTATGAGGTACATTTTTTTAGCTGAATATGAGCAAAAAACTACAGCATAAAGTAAGAACCCTTTGCATTTACTTCTGCTGCTTATCTTGCTATTCATATGCTTCTTGGAAAATGAAAGTAACAGTAAATAAAATGGGGATTAGATATTTTGGAACTGATCATGCTCAAAACCTTTAAACATGTATGAGAAATTGTAAAGGTTTCTGGATACAATTGCACTTAAAAGCGTAGATCAGTGCAGTGCCTTGCTATCTAATGTATTCTATTTGTAAAAGAGTAAATAGCAGCAGAATTAGATTGTTGCATTAATTTCCTGCTGCTAATGGATGAAGGAAGGCTTGTAAAACGAAGGTGCATTGTATGATTTTGCTGGAAGGCACAGAGGGTAAAACTAAGAATATGGATGAAGGGTTATCCAAACAAGAATGGCAGCTGTTCTGAATCACAGAAGAAAATGTAAGCTTTTCCAGTTTCACAATATCTCCGTAATCCTTGATGAAAATGTTATGAAAACAAAGGGGCAATAAGACAGGATTAATAAGTGGAATTTTAATAACATTGAGGGTCAGAAGACGGTTACATTCTTTTAAGGATCAGCTGTCATTCCAGAAATCTTATTTGTTAAGTATGCTAGAATATAGTAAATTGCATTTGGCATTGCTTAATGACTTGCACTAAATTCACCTTCTGTCTTTTATTAATGTAGTTGAAAAATATTAAAATGAGGCATTTTTAGGGGCATTAGTTCCTCCTCTGTGCTCATTGGCTTTTCCAGTTGTGGATCTTCATGGGGGCTTTTGAATACTTTTAGGCAATGTACTGGCATTCAAACTCCTGTAATCTGCTTTTTCCTTAATTACTAAAACACAGTCATGTGTCATTAATAATACAAATAAACCAGGACATGAAAACTGATGATAGGGCTCATATGTCAGTACAGTAAAAAGGTCTGAGATGTGATGTCAGAGAGCAAGGAATTTTTGGTGCTAAGTAGTGCCTCTGATATGCAAGATATTAAGCAAACACCAAGGAATAATCCCCCTAGTATGTGTGTGTGAAAAGTAGGTGTGATAAGGGTAGGTAAGGGAAGCAGAGAGAAAGCCCCTAAAGGAGGTGGTGTGAGTGAAAATGCTGAGATCCAGTCTAGAATTCCTTGTTGCTGACGCCATGTCCAGACCTCATTGCTCTCTTTTTTCATACGAAAAAAAAGGAGCATGCAGCCAAAAGAAATAGTTTTACAAATTCACTCTTTTTGAAGAAAGTGTCACAGGATGCATTTTGTTTGGCAAGATGAAGCCGGTCATCTTTAACTAACGTGAGCTATGTTAACAGATGTTACTAAAGAAAATTCTCACTTAGTAAAACCACAGTTTTCTGGCCTTCAGAGACAGGGTTGACTAGCAGTGAGCCAGAAACTCCTGTGTGGCCTGGGAAAATCATTTATGTTCTGATCACAAAAGGCGTTGAAACCTTCTAAGTTCAGTTGAGTCATTTGGAGGATGTTTTTAGACTTAGGTGGTTCTTAATCATCTACATGCTGTAAATTCTAGAAATGTATATTGGCCTTGTCTGTTTTATCTTTCTATCATGTGGAGATAATTTTTCCCTATTTTGTGGGAGTGAATGTGAGGGCTAAATAGTTATTTTTGAGTTCAGGCTCTGATTCATCAGAGCTTTTAAGCATATGCTTCAAACGTTGCTAAATTGTGCAGACATCTCTGAAATAGTTGCAGTAATTAAATGTAAAACATTATGAGCCTGAGCCAGAAACATGAAAGTCAAAAGGCACTTGACATTGAGTTTATTCATATAAGCTCTGATCCTGCTCTCACTTAAGTATTATATGCCTGTCACACACACATATCTTATTATTTGTAAATCTGCCACTACTAGGCTGAATTTCTTCTAGGCTGCTGGTAATGCAGATTGAGATTATCACCTTTTATAGTACTTGATTCCTTTAGACACTTTTGCTTATTTCTCTTCACTGTTGTGCTTAATACCCGGGCGTTGATCAAAGACGCTCCTATATATTACAGTACATGGCACACATAAACATATGCATGTTACAGAATTTAAAAGTATATGTTGGTTTCTTCAGAAATTCACTATTTGCCTGTTTCTCAGTAGGTATGTGTCGTATACGTAGTCGTTAAAGTGGAAAATAGTTCTTTTGAGGCATATTACTGAACACTGACATGTATACATACAGTATTTTGAATGATATTTAGTTTTAGAGGTTTCATTGACAAGATATTTAGCTTTTTATTTAATTTTATTTTTTTTTATCTTGAAGTACAACATTAATCGGAGGGAGGATTTTGGGGAATCTTTTTTCTTGTAGGATAGGTAACAGTGGTGCAAATACTTTTCTCCTCTCAGTATTTTATGCTGTTGATTTCTTTTTGTGCCAGCTGAAGTAGAAATCGAAATTCTTTGGGCTTGTCTTCAGGCTTTCTCTAATGCTTTCCCCTTTTCCAGGAGCCATAAGATCTTTGTGTGAATTTCCCTTCATATTATTTATTAGCAATAATTAATCTTGCATTTTTTTTAATTTTTCATTTTTAACATAAGTTGTGGCCATGGGAACGCATCACAAGCGTATGGTTTAACTTGCACACCACATTTTACCTGCATTCTTGCATTCATGATTCTGTCAACATTTGACCAACATTAATAAATATATCATCAGCATGCTTCTGATGAAGCACAACAAAACACCGATCACTGCTCAGTGCAGATGTGACTCACTCAGCCAATGTCATGCAAGTAACCTGCAGAAGAGACTGAAGCTCAGTCCACTTACCCCAATTTCTGATTCGGTGGTGCAATCATTGTGATAGATACTTCCACTGTAGGGAAGTGATGAGTAAAAATTACGTTTACCTTTCATAGCTCGGTTAAAACTAGGAGATGTTATGAAAAAATCAAAGGCAGTTTCACATATGGAGAAAAATTTTCATGTGAAGTCTTTAAATTAAGAAGTTTAAACCTCTGTGCGCTTCAGGCAGGACAGTTTCTATTTTTGCTTTACTAAAAACACTTCGTCATGAAGACAAATCTAGTAATTCACTATCAACGGAATATATTTGTTTCTCGTGAAGAAAAAGGACCTGGTTTATTCTCCATCAAATTATTCCTGTGTTGGGGCTGTGCATTCTGATGGTATATGTATAGTACACCAGATATGTATATCTTTCATGAAAAACCATAAGTAAAATTCTTGATACTTCTTAACTAAAATTGCTGGATGCAGTAAAACAAATCCATTGTGTGTGTAACTGACTACTTGCAGTGGTTTATTTTAAAATGTGTACTTTATCGTTGGTAGAATTCACATGCTAAATTAATGCTTTTCTCTGCAGAGTAAAAGGTTGCGTGTTCTTGATAAATGTTTGCATGATTTTTTTCCCTTCCTACAGCACTCTTAGTCCAGATGTTGATCCAGTGCTTGCCTTCCAGCGAGAGGGTTTTGGACGCCAGAGCATGTCAGAAAAGCGTACAAAGCAATTTTCAGATGCCAGTCAGTTGGAGTTTGTTAAAACACGAAAATCCAAAAGCATGGATCTAGGTAGTGAGTGATATTTTTTCAATTGTTTTACTTGAACCTGATTTTCATGTTGTAAGTATACAGATTTTGTAATTCCAAACACACTGTTGATGTGCAGTACTACTGCACGCAGTCTAGTGGCGGGAAGTAAAGTATTCTTGACATAGAGTGGCCGAGTGGCCAAGTGGCCTGTGTATTGTCTGTACCACTTTGTAAATGTCCATACATTTAAACATAGTATCTCTCTGGCTATATGGTTATACATAAGCACTAAAGCTATTTATTAAAATGGAGCTGAAACTGCATAAAATTGTATCACACTGTGGTTCTGGGTAAACAGGATAATTCTCAATTCATGATCGTAATGCAGTTAGCCTTAAAGACCCTTCATAGTCTCTCAATCTGTAGACGGATTCAGAATTAGAAAATGGAGCTAGTCTGACATCTGCTTGAGACTCAAGTTTTAATATTTATATTAGAAGCCCTATAAAATAGCAGTGGCTGAGACAGGCAGTCAATTAAAATAACTTTAACTGATAAAACAACTAAGAATAAGTAGCCTCTAATGAGCCCGTCTTTTTTTCTGCTGTTGAACTGAGATTCTGAAGAGCAGGCTCTATTAACCTTAAATAGTGAGTTTTGAATGTAGAAAGACACCAAATTCCCTACTCAGATTAATGAAATATAATTCACTCCTTTGCAATAATCGTGAATATCTTAACTACAGTCCCTAATTCACCAACTTCCCCAGGGGACAGTGAGGTTGGTGGTATTGGCGTGTCTTGACTAGTTGTGATGTGCTAACGTGTAAATAACATATTGTACTTGCCTGTGATGTGAACATGACTGACATTGCATGAAGGTTACTAGTTTGCTGCCACTTCTACCCAGAATATTTGCTTACTGTTACAGTTTATTTGCATGAAGTATGACATTGCTAAGGTCCCCTAACGTGACCAAAAAATATGCGAAACAGAAGGAATGTTGGATGCATGTGGGGCATGGGCACTAACTGGGCTAACCATTATACATTTACCTTTTAACAGTAGCTGACGAGACTAAGCTCAGTACAATGGATGACCAGAAAACAGGTAAGAATTGACAGCAAGGCTGTTGCTATAGAAACCTTGGTCAAAGCAGCTTACCACAATTACAGAACTGCCAGTCAAATTGCATGAAAACATGAATATTCCAGTACTTGCATGGCTGCTTTCTATAGCTGTGAATAATCAAGTCATACAGAAAAAGAAAATTCGCTATAAATATCTAGGGTAGTATACTGCACCAGGTCGTACATGTATGTGAATGTAGGAAGACACCTGTTTATACACTTGGAACTCATATATATTCACAGTTGTTTTGGACTTTTTTGTCCTTTCAAAGAAATCTTGGAAAATCTCCCAGCTTCAAGCTCTAATGTACAGAGAGATGATGTAAAAGAATTGAATATTTGGCTATTACAGTGCTAACACAGTACTTGGAAATAACTATTTTAAGTAGAAAACTGCTACCTTTACCTTAAGTGGTCATCAGATACATGTTGTGGGTTGGGTTTTATTTCTGTGAGTTGATTTGCATTTGGAGCTGAAACCTGAGCATCTCAGCAGAACAAAAGAATATGTAAATAGAACGTTTTCCACATACATTCGATTGTAATGTTTCACACAAGGATAATGAGAAATAGCTTTCAAAGCATATTTTTTATTAGTAATTAAAATAATGCACCAACTGCAATTATGAACCTTTATGATTTATTAATATAAGTTAGCTTTTGACCTTTGGAATTCTATTTTAATTAGGCTAGATGCAGAGGACACCGTAACATTACTTAGCTCTAATTGGGAACAATTCACCTTTTTAATCCCAAAATATTATTTATTTACTTTATCATTTGGGGAGTAAGAGAATTTACAGAGTTTGGAACTAATAATTCACAACTGCATCTCTGTTTAACCACACTTTACAACATGAGTAGGAATACTGAAAAGTTGTAAGTAATCAAGTGATAAAATTATAATTTTTATTTAAACAGCTAATACTTTTAGATGTTAAAATGTTGCAGAATTTGGCCACAGACTTGCAGCTTTATAAATTGAGAATGAGTATACAATATTAAAATGTATGGATGTTTTGAAGGATTAAAGCCATCAGAGTATGAATATATAAATTGTATTAATGGTTGTGGTAATAATCAATGCTTAGGAACTGCTTTCACCCCTGAATGTTATTCACATAAAAAAGAGTTACAGATCAAACTCAAAATTATTGTAAATTATTTTTCATTTTCCTATTAGCCTGCCTATTTGAATGGGATGTGATTAGAATGGTGTAAAACCTGTGTTTTAGTAAAATACAATGCTTAGATTTTGAAAGTACATAGTGACTTTAGTGGTAGCAATAGGGGGGTGGTATTAATAGAGTGTAGTTTTTGTCTATGTGTAACACTTGGATTAAATTCCAAAAAAGAGACAAGTCAGACATCTTGGGTGAAAGAGCATGACCATAACCATCTGGACTAAGCAGTTATATATTGTGTGTTTAACAAGCCCAGTGGCTGGAAAAAAGGAAAAACACCTTTTACTGTACTTTAGTTTTATTTATCTGATATGCTTTTAACCAAGTTTTGTATATAAACACTGGATATCTCCCATTACTGAAGATGAATGTGGCTGTAAAACAAGCCACTTACTGTAGTTAGCCTTAAAAATCATCTGGTTCTAAGAAAAAAAATGCTTCAAATGTGTGGTGAACTATGTTTTAATGAATTCTAGAAGCCAGATAGCTTCAGCATGTATTCACTTTAGAAAAAATGAAAACAAACTTTGTTACAGTTAAAGTTGTACTTAATAGTATTGGCTGAAAAGGAGAGTGTAAAACTCACCAGCCCTAGATACTGTAATAGTTTTTTAATTATTTTTCTTTCTCTACTTCATTTGAAGTGCCTAATCCTTGCAGTGTTTACAGATCATCCTGGAGGTTAAAAGTATATTAAGTAGCAATTGAGCATGGCCTATTTATTGAGTCCTAGGCATACTATAGCTCTAGGTGGTTATTTTTCCTGGTACAGATTGTCAAAATGAAAAATAAATAAATAAAAAATCAAAGAACGTTTATTTAAATAGTTTATTTATTTATTTTTACA
Source organism: Loriculus beryllinus (assembly GCA_039877255.1). Classification (NCBI taxonomy): domain Eukaryota; kingdom Metazoa; phylum Chordata; class Aves; order Psittaciformes; family Psittacidae; genus Loriculus; species Loriculus beryllinus. The sequence goes on from JBCJKH010015434.1 coordinate 17,309, forward strand.
CAGCGCTTTTATAATAAATTGTTTCATTAAATGCAACCAAAACGGAACTATTTTGCAGTTGCAGTTGCTTGCTATATTCCTCCTCTGCTCTCACCAAAATGTTACTTTTTTAGTGTAAAGGAACTAGAAATAGAAATTTATTAAATCTAATGGAGCAGATGATAGTAAATAGAGACTCACTGCTAATGTTGTTTAAGAAAGTAGACTTTGTGCCTTTGCAAAATTGGTTTGCTCAAACTAAAGAAAGTTTTTGGCATCAGTTGCTAGTAGTATTTAACCTAAGAGCTAATAAAAATAATGTTTCAGTAAGAAACAACATTGTCATTTTAAATCACTTGAAGTACTGAGGAAAACTTTACCTTATAGCCGTTAAAATTAGACACTGAAGGAAACATCATATATCCTTTGTCACTGCTTTTTGCCTTTGCAAATCGCCCAGATTTGTGCCACAGTATAATAATGTAAGGCGAGAGAAGTGGAAGCACAATCATCTGTTAAACAGCATGAGCACAAGGGAAAAACAAAGGGCTTGGAGCAGGGAGCAACATGTATATTGATGGTCTTGTTGGATTTGTACGTGTTATGAAGTTACGTGGTGGGGGCTGTCTGCCATGTGAGAGAGGACACACACACTGCCAGCACAGTCATGCATGAGCACAGGGTGGTGCATGGCCTGGAGGGCAAGGCTGAGCTGTGGTCCCCAAGGGCTGGCTGGCTGGGGATATAGGGAGTGGCAATGCATGTGTGGTGGGCAGGGGATGTGCTCGGCAGGGTGGTGGGAGCATGTTGCAAAGCCATTGGGAGATGGATAGGGGTGTGTGGCATATAGAGTAAAGCTATGTGACTGAGCAGAGAGCTGCTGTTATACACAGAGATGAATCTACCTCAAAGCATATTTAAAAAAAAAAAAAAAATTGTTGGAAAGGAAAATTTTGATAAACTTTGAATTTTAAAAACGATAAAAGAGTCCGTTTCATCCCTCGGTTATATAAAGATGCTTTAGGTAGATGTGTCTTTTCCTCCTTTTTTTTTTTCTTACTTTACATTCTAGTGTCAAAATAGAACTTGTTCTGTGCAGATAACATTTCTGATGATTACCACCACTGCTGTAAAAGCTAGGAGAAAATGCTGACATTTTTGTATTTAGAAAACAAGGTTTTGATGTGACTCATAAATTTTAAACAGAATCCATTTTAAAGAAAGTTTGCTGTTTCTTACCAGATTATGGGTAAACAACTCACTTTCTGACTGGTGAATTCTAGTATAAATTCTGAACTCGGTTTACAGGGAGGCTTAACTATGTATTCAGAAAATAGTAGACTTGCTATGAAGTGGCTATGGAAGTTAGCAAAGGTATTAAAATATACATAGCTTTATGATCACAGCACTTAAATTGCTTGCGAAAGGACATTTCCCTCTTTCAGATTCTGCAACCTGTTCACATTTGTGTTCATGGCCACCCAAGTTCAATACAGATTCCTATAATTTATGTAATCCATTATTAGTTTTATAGTACTCAAGGAACATTAGGTCATATCCCATCTAAGTTTTCCTTTGGGAAAGCACAACTTGCATAAATACAGTTCTCACAAAGATCAGTGTTGGGTGGCAGGAAATAGAATGTTTTTAAAATGTTCTTTATGAACATAAATGGGCACATAAATGCCTTTTTATAATTAGTGTTTACAAAAAAGAGCCACTCGGTAATTAGGAAAAGATATATGAGCATCTCAGTTAGAAGGCTGCAAAGCAGAATGTGGAATAAGGACGTTTACAGTAAGTTGCCGTGTAAGAGGATACACTTTCCTTTTGTATATGAAATTGAACCTGTCAAACAGCTGGTTTATATATGATTGTCCTGTTTCCTCTTTTTTTTTTTTTCCTTCAAAGTGTTGCACTCGTTTTTCCTGTCCCATGCTTTTAGCAAAATGCAATCTTAAAAAGTAAAAAACAAAATAAAATCTCATTTTTTGTGTACTGAAGGCATTAGTGGAGGAATAGCCAATTTTGGCATATGCTAGAAAGTGGACAGTGTTATAGGGCGCTATCTAAATTAAATTGGAGTTCTTTTACTTGGTAAAGAGAGTGCCATGTAAAAATACTTGCCTTAGACTCAGCCCATTTTCAGAAGTTCGATGGGCCTGGTCTGCAGCGTGTTTGCACAGCTGGGAAGCTATCAAACCTTCCTGGTCCCAGCTGGCTGCTGTTGTTCATCCCAGCAGCTGTGCTGTGCCCCCAAACCATCCTCATGACCCTCAGCCCTCCAACAAGTACAGGCTGTGAGTGAGAGTGTAGCTTCTAGGAGATGTAAGTTCATCAGGATAAAATTTGCATCTGTCGGGGTGTGTTTATTTCTGGCCGAGGGTCCAAGCAGCGGGACTGGACTGCTGGGGGAACCAGACTGCAGGAGCTGTTAGACCTGTGCAAGAGGATTTCTGTTTTGTTTCTATTTACAATTTCATCTTGTCAGTAGGGCAGCTGAAAGAGAATGCTTTGACAGCTGCTGTTTGAATTTATTTGATCTGAGGGATTTCAGTTTAATGTAATTGCTCAGACTTTTTAATGGTTGAATAGAAAATGAAAGTGTTTGCTTCCTTGCTCCATCACATACCAAGTTAACAAATGAAATGGAGAAGACCTGCCATGCTGCTATTCTGCGTTACTTCTGTAGGTCCAGCAGCCCCCTTTCTCCCAGCTCAATACTGAATAGTGAAAGAAGCTGTTTGCTGTAGTTAGTGAAGTAGCAGTTTTCCCCAGCTAAATGTAACTTCACATAGCTTTGTTAAAGAACGGTGACAGATATTGTCTCTTCTCCCTCCTAATATCTACCAGAAAAGGAATCAGTTGCAGAGCGTTATATTATTCTGAAATAAAATAAATAAATAAATACAGGTAAATTTCTTTATTGCATTAGTCACACTAGACCTTGCTTATAAATGTATTGTTCATTGCTTTGGTACCCCTGAGAGTTCAGTTCTTGGTGCTCTCTCTCAGTGGTGATTGACTTAGAAATTTATCTTTCTGTGCCCCTGTCAGACGAGGATACAGATATCAACTGAGTACCAACCCACCACCTGTGACTGCTGTGGTGCCACAACACTCTTCTCTATTCCACTACATTTAGGTAGAGAAAAAGTGAGGTATCCATATTCTAGGTGAGGGCTCTAGTCTCATAACTTCAGGAAGTGTAGCTATGATGACAATGTCTGACCTCATCTTTCTCTCCAGGCCCAAACTCCATGGGAAGTCCGGCCATGACTATAGTGCACTTCTGAATAAAATCACTTCAACTAAATGCAGTGATTTTTCTCTTCCTCTCCTCCCCCCGGCCTGAGAAATTTCTCCCAGTTTTAACTATAATATGAGATCTAATTGTGCAGTTACCAGTTGATTTGCACTGTGAGTGTGTGTCTTTAAAAACAGAAGCTAGACATTTAGTCCACAAACCTGAAAAGAAAAGTTGAGATGAGGAAAAGCTTTTGCAGAATACTGTCTGGGGCTTTCTTGGCACACCTCTGGGCATGCTGCAGTGGTAAAAGCTGCCCTTAGCCCCAGCTGTAGTGCTGCCTAAACATCGACCTGGAGACTACTAAGAATGTATTTCTTTTCCAGCTGAATAACTGGTATTGTCTGTCTAATTGAATCCTTTCCACAGATTGTTTTTAAGCAACTTCACAAGATCCCAGCAAGAGAGCTGATATTTCTCAGAAGCATTTCATTATGAAATTCTTAGCAATTTGATGCAAAACTCAATTAAAAGCAAACAACATGTTTCTTGAAGCCAAAAGTCAGGCTACTTTGCAAGACTGTTGCTCTAAACACAGTAGGATTCATGCCCATAATCTGCTCTCTGTTCATCAGTTGCTAGGACTGATGAAATTTTCTGCTCAAAGCGAAAATAATTAATAATGTTGTTTGATACCATTAGATATGTATCTATGCTGGGTTTATGGGCTATGTTTTTAAAGCCCTGTGATTACTTTATCATTCAGATTGTTTAAAATAATAGTAATGGATGTTGGTCTCTCTTCACTGATTTGAAAAGCCAGGCATTGCTAACGTCAGTTTCGTTGCCTATGACTTGACATACTCATTCACTACTGAGACCAGCAAATCTGTGGAGAATTCCCTGCAGATCATTGAGAGATGATGTGAATAATGTTAAGTGTGTCCCCAAAGACTTTCAGGAGGGATATGCATAATCAAGCATGCAGTTCTCAATACTAATTCTAATTACTTTTTTTTTTTTTCCTCTCCCTTAAATCACTAAGGTTCCCCAACCAGAGATGTGGGGCCTTCATTAGGTCTGAAGAAATCCAGCTCATTAGAAAGTCTGCAGACAGCCGTTGCTGAGGTGACTCTGAATGGTGATATTCCCTTCCACCGCCCGCGCCCACGAATTATCAGAGGACGAGGCTGCAATGAAAGCTTCAGAGCTGCCATAGACAAATCGTATGACAAACCTGTAGCAGATGATGATGATGAAGGCATGGAAACCTGTAAGTAAACTATTACTGTACATAAAGAATGTTGACATAGGATAATTCCTTTAGAAAAGGATTAAAAGCAGTAGAAGATAATTTTAGGATTTTAAAAGAATAGAACCAACTTCATCAAATATTTTCCAGGCTTTTTCCCTCCATATGTATTAACAGATTGCAACACTCGGTAGCTTCCTTCCTTTCTAAAATAAGCAAATAGGACTATTAGGAGTGTATTTACTTAAATTACTCTGAAAATTTTCTGTAAGACACCTCATTAATTTACTAATGTAAATTAGAAAAAATATGCAGAAAGACAAAGAAAACTCTGAATTTATGTTACAAAAATCTGTGCATCTAACTTTGAAAGAGTACATCTGTAGATGTACATCTCTGAGGGAGGGGAAAGCGAAGAAATCATTGTCCTTTAATTAGAGTGAGTAAGGCTGGCAGATCTAATAAAATATAAAGTTAATGATCGGCTATTACCCACCCTAATGGGCATTCATTTACATTTTCAGTTCTTTAACCCGAAATATGACCCAACATGTGGAGAATGTCATTAACATAAAAGAATCACTTCAAAGCTAACCTTATCATTATTGAACTGTGTAAGAATGGGCTGGTAAAATAGTATGAATGGTAAATTACCTCAATCAGGGGTTGTATTAAAATCATTGCATTTTGAACCTTCATGTTGTACTATTTTCAACTTGTCACACGTCAGCAGAATTTTTTTTAATCAACCTTCAGCTAGTTAGAAGTTTATGAATGAAGATGATGGTGGGGAAGGTTGAAGTAGTAAAATATTTAGCCTGAATGCTAACAGAAAAGTTTTGAAGAGAGATTTTTTTCACTCTGTGGTTTTTATAACTTTCTTTTAGAAAGAGTGTTTTTTAAGAGTCATTCCCTAATAGTCATTTACAGGCTACTTGTGTAATCAGTCTTTGATATTTTTTTTAACTTTTTGAGTTTTTTAAAAAAATCTGCCTCTTTCTAAAAATATCTGAGTCTGAAAGGGAGGTCATTTTGCCAGTCACTTTTCTCAAAGGCAGTTACAGCCAGAATTAATTCTGCTTCACTTTTCCAGCACCTAGTAATTTCATGCAGCAGTGAGGCTAAATGCTGGTCTGGTGCTGCTGGCTGTCAATCTATTTCTGGCCAGTGGAAGCATAGGTATGATAAAATGTGTAGTGATCCTACTCGTTCTTTCAAACTGCATGCCTATGGGCTTTTGGGACTTAAGACCATGTTTTTCTAAAAGGCCTTGTTTGGTTTGAACCCACTGATAGTAATATCCTGTTTTGAGACATCAGATATAGAAAGCTTATCCGGACGTTACAGGTGGTTTAACTTCATTTGATCAAAAATATAGTAAAACTGTTGTCATTAAATGCTTTCTAGGTGAGTATAAGTTTATGAGAATGCTGTAAGGGTTTTTGAGCTTGTCAATGCAATGCATAGAAAGTAGCAAGGCACTATTAGATGGCCTTGCATCCTTTGCATGGAAATAGCAGAAATCAGACCAAGCCTTCTGGCTGACAGTGAAATACCACAGGCTGAGTCTTTGCCCTCATCTCCCTGTATGAAAAAAGTCATCTAGTACTGGTGAAACAAGAGACATCTCAGTGTCATAGGAGAGCACGAGCAAGGATGTTCTCAAATCTCATGGTAAAGAAGGGTGAGAAAGGTGTGACCAAGTGATGTATATTGAAGTACTTGTTCTGCAGAGTTACTTGTGTTTTAAGAGCTTTCATATATTGTAATAGAACATCTAAAAAGTAATCCAGAGATTTGCAGTGCCAGGTTAATAGAAGCATATAAGTAGCAGTGCAAATACAGTCGGTTGGTTGGACAGAATCCAGTCCTCAAGGTGGCCATGAGAGCTTAAGAGCTGGCCTAGCCATTTTGTCTGACTTTCTAAAAGCGCATCTCTAGCTGTATTAAAACTGAAAGCACTGCAATCTGCTCTACTTTGTGTAAATTACACGTAGCTCTAGGTTCCAAAGAATTTAACAAATGTTGTGTTCAGCTGGACAAATTCTGGGCACATATGAGTACATAGAAGTTAATTTAACAATCTGGTCCTAACATAACTAATATGCAACTGCTGCCATAACAACCTTGCTAAGTTTTGTTTTGTTTTGTTCTGTTTTTTTAATTGTATTTAATTATTCCATAATTGTTTTAAATTAAAATGTGGCTTTCTTACATTATAAACCCCAGGCAGACATGTTAGTGGTCAATTTACCGATGCCCTTGAAGTTGGATTCATTTGTCTTTAGCTTTTTTAACCTTTTTTCTTCCAAGTGTTTCAGTGTTAAGAGTGCTTTTTTCTTCCAGATAGTGACCCTGTTTGGAGTAGCAAATAATAACACTGCAGTGTATTTTATAGAGGAATTCTTAACATGTCATCCACCTTATGTACAAAAGCCATGAACATACAGGCAGCATATGTGGCAAAGGGACTCTCTTCTGAATGTACCTGCTTTTCTTGGGAAAGCCTGCCAATAAATAATTAAATGTAAGATGTAAGTCAGATAGAAGTGGCCAGTTCTAGGGTAACATTTTGTAGAATATTTGAGATGTGTTATAGATCATTTTTCCTGCCTTTTCTTGTTGGGTTTCCCCCTCCAACCACCCCTTAATACTTGAAATAGCTGACTGGAAGCAAAATATTTATCTTTAGTGTCTTGAATGAGAAAAGATATTTGGATTGGGAGAGATCGACAAAGCTTTCTAATCTTTTTCTGAATCTTAATTGCTAGAATCTAGGGCTGTATTAAATATCACAATATGAAGCCTAGAAGCTTAGTGGCAAAATAGCTTCACATTAAGTAGCTTTGATTCCTCGTGTGCATCTTTTCCATTTTATGAGCTAATTAGGAGAATAGCTTCATACTACCTGTTTGTGTAGTTCTCCGTAGTACAGTATGGTTCATAAAACGACACTAGTTTTGAGGTTTAATTGATGTTTAAAGTATACTCCAATTTAATTTTTTGGCTTCAGCATCCTGAATCAGGAGGCAGGAGGCTGCAGGAAAGGAAGGAAATAGCACCACCAAAATAAATGCATTCTGCGTTTTGCAGTAACCTGATGTCATTACTGCAACTTAAAAATTAGAGTTTCATTTGTAGCCTGGGCTTGAATTTTAATTGAGCAGCATTTGCATTTGTTCTAAACACTTGCAATTAGGTGTTTGTTAATTGCAGAATGACTGTGCTGCATAAAAGTGAAACAAGTTTCTTCATGTTATGAGTCCTTTTAAGAAATCGAAATCTGTTTAGTCCAGTACAGACACCAGTGTTTACTCCAGGAAAACAGGCATCGTAGTTCACAGGGCTCAATATAAGCTATGGAGTTAATTGCAAGCAAACTGTGTATGATAGATAAATATTTATTGTAGCACAAGTGTGGAAAGAAGGCAATATTCTCTCCATGGAATATGCAAAATAAATAATAAGAGGAAGCATTGTTATGACAGGTTGTTCAGCAGCTCAGCATAGCACAGTACACTTAATGCATATTTAGGGTTAATTTAATATGTTGTTATCTCAGTGTGAACAACTATAGATCAAAATTGACTCATCTTTAAAATTCTAGCAATGAAAGTACCACGTAAACATTTTACTTCAAAATTTGTCAGAAATTTAAAGCTTTTTTTTTTTTTTTACTAATTATAACTGTTTGCAAGTCCAATCTTTAAATGTCTAGTTGTTTTTTACTGAAACAGATTGTAGCTATAAATTAACATGCAAAAAAATTAGCATCTCTATTCTAAAGTGGTTTTCCACTATTCTTTTAATAATAACTAAATATCATCCCAGACACTGACTAAGAAACACTGTGACCAAAAAGAGTACAAGTACAGCTATTAGAAGCATGTATAGGAGAGGCTTATTAATTTTCTAAAATAGAATTGCCCAAATATTAGAACTGTACCTACAATTGGGAAACTGCATCATCCACTTATAGCAGTTCTGAAAACAAGTTAACATGAAATGCCACAACCTGTCCTCCCCCTCTACCCCTTTCCTCCACCCCCTTTTTTTTCCCCGGTTGTCTTTACTTCGTAGTACTAGTTGAGAGTCAGAATTAGTTATTAATGTTGAAATTTATCCATTGTGGTATGTTTTCTTGAAATACACCTTACAGGGTTAGAGAATATTTATAGAAATCTTGGGGTATTCAGGAAATAACTGCTAAGTCTAATGGACAGGTCTGTGTGTTGTAAAACTGATGAATAAACAATGTTTTGCAGGCAAGTATCTATCAGAGAGAGAGAGAGAAGAGATGATATTGAATGGCTTTCAGTCAGTGATTTGTAGACTTTTCAGGTTCAATGAATTACTTGTAAAGTGAATACGAAGGATAATTAAGAAAAGAAAGTTGATATTCCATGATTCTACAGTAATCTATGAGAAATTTTTGAAGAATTACACCCTACTGTTGGCTGTAGAAGAGTCGCTGAGGCCTAGAAACAATAATATTGTCAGGAGCAATTATCAGTAGTGGTAAATGTGCTAAACTGAAAAAACTATTCCTTTTTCCTTCTATAAGGCATAGCCATTTCCAAATCTTATTGAGCACAGAAAATAAAATTAAAAAAAAGTCTTTTCCATAGACTGTGTATATGTAAACCAAATTTTTCGACTGCTACTGCCAAGAGTTGTTTGAAGCCTTTGTAGGCGCATGACCAGCAGGTCCAAGGAGGTGATCCTGCCCCTCTACTCCGCTCTCCTGAGACCTCACCTGGAGTATTGTGTGCAGTTCTGGTGTCCTCAACATAAAAAGGACATGGAACTGTTGGA
>JBCJKH010015435.1:0-35275 GCA_039877255.1 Loriculus beryllinus
AATGAATTATTGGAAATAAATTGCTTATTTAACACCATGACTAATTCATGTTCAGTATTTAGTCCTCAGCCAAAAGAGATCCTTTAGCATGAGGATGTCTTATTCATGGTGGTATCATCTTCTGCTTCTGGTCCTGAAATCTTCCAGATCTTGAACATGTCAGTGGGACAATGGAAGAGTGCCTTTACCTGCAAAAATCACAGAAAAACTTCTGCAAATGTCCTCTCTGAACAGAAGGAGATCCCCAGTGAGCAATAAGACACAAGCTTAGAAACGAATGTGTTCATGCACGGAAGCAGTAGTCCCAGCAGCTATCTTAAAGAATACCGATTCTTTAAGAAAACTGCTTTAAATAGCATTTAAGGTTCAAATAGCCCATATAGAAAAAGTAGATCTTCCTTTTTAACATAGAGTATGGGACCGTATGTTCAGGGTTTCAAAAGATGGCTGTAATAGACCTGGAAAATGAGCTAATTTCATAGACTGCACAGCACAGAATGAAGTCAAGAAAAGTTGTTAATGAAGTCACAGAAGCAGCATATTCTCATTGGTATAGTGCTACCTTTTTTTCAGGAGTAATTATCTGTAGTGAAACATCAAGATTACTAGAGTTTTCCTGATTCTGATTCTAGAGCTACCTTGGCTGGTCCTATCTTAATGATCCCTCTGTGGATGGGTGAGATAGATATAGTCTCTGATGATGGTGTGCTTTTGGTTTTGTCGAATGCCCAAATGCAGAACATACCTCTGCTCTCCAAGAAGTCAAACCTCTTCTGCACAGAAAGTTTCTCTCTATTTTCTGCTATTCTTATTTCCAGAATAGACATTTTGACAAATCCATGAGATGCCTGTTTGGAAGTCACAGTGTTTCCAAGTTGAATTTTGAACTCTGGGTATTGGTTCATTTCAGCTGTATCTCTAACTCTTTATCTGTGCTGTTTGCTATTGTCCTTGCATTTTGTTCTTGATTTATCTCACGTTTGCTCTCTCCAGGATAATCCAATGCAAGTCTGGGAAGAAAAATGTATTTTTTATCTCCTAAGAGCAAATTAAAGCACATTTATTACCCCTTCAGCTCTCTACTTTGCACCTTGCCTCATCAGCCATCCCCAAAAGGAACTCTGCCAACTTTAAACAAAATAATTTCTAGGAAACCATTTTTCTTTCATTGCAAGCCTTCTTGTTTGATGACACTTGAGGGCTTCTAAGCCACAAGCTCTCATAGAAACATAGGCCTTCAGCATTCCTAGTTCTTCTACCCTAAATTTTCAACCATTATAATGCAGCAAAAGCACCTAAACTTCAAAGTTCCCCAAATCTAGGAGGCAAACAGAGGCACCTCTTGCACTTCTTTGTTTCCTTTTTGTTTTTCTTGTTGTTTTTCTTGTTATTTTTCTATTTCAAACCCAGATAATGATTTTTCTTAAACTGATGGAGCTGAGTTTTGGATAGTCAGGTATGGGGTAGTGGAAATCAAACAGGTTCAGGGCTCATGTGAATTATTTTTCTGAGTGTTTAATTGTTTGTTTGTTTGTCTTTTTTGTTTTTAAATTATTCATTTTTTTTTCATTTTGTGGTCAGGGACCCACAAAGGTGTATTAGCCACCTGGAGGTGTCTTTCCCCTTTCCTCTCTCCATGTTGCATGGACCACCAAACGGCCAAGTTGCATGCAATTCTGTTTTTCAGTGGGTCTTTGTTTTCACAAAGCATGCCTCAGAATTGTCTCACCATTTACATAATATGGACATGGGCTGCGCATAAAGCATGCTATGATTCATTGTCAAGGAGTATTGACTGATCATTTCAGAAAAGGTAGCATGGTTTACAGTCTGAGGGATCATAAATGACTTTGTTTTCTGTAGTTCCTCCACACACAAGCAGGGAGACTGCAGGTACAGCCTTATCTTTAGTGGAGAATAGGTGAGCCTCAGTGAGTAATAACCTTCTAAAGACATCTGGAATTCCTGTGTGGTGTAAGGGAAAAATTTCCTTCCTTTTTATCAACTGGATTGTTCAGGGGCCTTCCAGTTAGTAATTTTTTATCTTAATCATGCTGTGACTAAATAAATGCCTCCAGCCGTTAGTTTGTCAATGTGTAAGAGTGGTCTCACAACACATAGCTCATATTGTGTGCTAAAAAGCAAGTAGGTTCTCAGAGTTCTCAGTACGTATTTGCATGATATCTATATTAAGGGAATTACATGGTTCACATATTCCATGAAATGCCCCCCTTTTTACAGATTTCCTGTTAAGGTGAGGGATCAGAATACTCCTGATCCTCCCTCTGATTACTTTCTCATCAACTGTAAAGAGACAAAGGGGAAACCAAGATTGTTTCAACCAGGTCTTCAGTATGGATGATGTGGGAGCATGGATCCTGTTGGAACATGATGTGCTATCTAGGTCTCTGGTCAAGACAGTTTGCACTCTTTGAATGCCTAGAGCTAATACCATCTAATTTCCTTATATCTGATTAACATTCTGTGCTTCTCAGCATTTTGCCCATTGCTTCTCACATTTTTGATCTGGAACACCTTAAAGCCTCATGGCATTTAAATTTTTAGTGCACATTTAAACTCATACACTTTGAACAGTTATGGACTTTTAGGACCAGTAGAAAATACATATCATACCTGTGCTATTTGGAATCACACTGAATTAGAAATGCAAGAATCAGTTGCAAACAAGTGAAGCTGCTGAAAAAAACCCACATTCTCTCTGACTCAGAAATTGCAAAATGAGAAGTTAGTTCCGGAAGCTGAGCAAGGAAGAACCTCATTTCCATTCATGATTAATGAGAAAGCAAACAGAAAATAACAACCTTCTTAGGTTGACAGTCTTGAGTTAATATATAATAGGCTGACATTAGAATAAACAGTGATTTACACTGAATAATGTAGCTTTACACAGTTCAGGTGGGATGAACTCTCTGAAATCAGTTTTACACATGAAGTACTTAAAAAACCTCAGTGATAGGGCACTTCTTACACAAGTGAATTGTTCAGTGAAGTTGTAAATGGTACAGAATGGTACAGAATGTCAGCTGGAAATGTCACTGACCCTCAGTTAATATTAAAAAAAATAATAAACTATCCCTCTAACAAAAACCTCTTGAGTGTCTGTAGAAAGCAGGAGGGTTCGAATGCTTGTGGCTGCACTTTGTGACAGTGCAAGTACATGCTGCTTCTAACAAAAGGTGCTTCATGTAGAGGCACCACTGTATGGAAGTGGGTTGATTACAGAGCTCCTTTTGTGTTATCCTACAAAGATGGTGGAACAGATTTTGATTTTTAGCAATGACAGTTATGTGGCCTCACAGACGTTCTTATCAATGTGGAATGTACAATTCCTACCTAAGCCCCCCTTTTTATTTCACTGCCAATACCCACGGAGCACTACACATCCTCACTGACATTATTGATCTGGTTTTGGAGGTACTTGGATATGTTAGTTTGGTTCTACAATATGATAAAAGAAGTTAAAACCAGTATCATTCTCTTCACCTAAACTGTGACTTTCACAGGAAATTCCATCTTTGACTAATAAATGGGCAAGTGAGAGTCTGGAAGTGTTTGGTGATGGCTGGCAGAAGGGAGCACTAGAAAATTGAGTACCTCAGAATAGGTTGTTTGTCTTTCATCTGTGAAAGAGCTAGCATTTCTCTCCAATATTTGCTGCTTGTGATTCAAGTTGGCTGAAGGGCTTGGATGCCCACAAGAGTTTTGTTTTTCTCCCCATTTTATTCTTTGACTTAATAAAAGATACTGCTTTTGCCAACCAAGCTGCCTTATGTTTTTCTTTTAGCTAAGAAGCTAAAAAGCTAAGGCCTTATTAACATAAGTTCTTAACAATATATTCTTAAGCAGATAGAAATTAATATCTTAATTATAGTTTTGGGTTTTTTTTTTTTTTTTTTGCAATGTAAAGTCCAGAATCTTTGCGCATCCCAAAATGCCAAGGTTTTAAAAAGTGAACTATATGGCATCTGAGTCTTGTTATTTCCTTGTGTATCTCCACCTCCTACCTCTAAGCGGAACATGAGTTTCCTCACAAGCTTTGAAAGATACTTGTAAGAAGTTGAGTTTTATAGGTTAGTAAGATGAGTCAAAAAAGAATTGAAAAATTCTGGAAAGGTCATAATTTTGTTTACTGGGAACTCTCATATCTTCAAGGTATGTGGTAGAACCTGTTTTGCATTTACCAGAAAGCAAATTTGATGGGAAAATATATGACATAATGGACAATACATGAGTTTGAGACATAAATTGTCACAGGTGTAAAAAGAGAAGGTGTGGAATCAAGGCTGCCTAACAGAGAAGCTTACCTGAACCTCAGCTCTAATGATAGACTGTAATGAAACAACCAGTCACCCCGCCAGGTCTATTCCCCTGGAAAGAAAAGTTTGGTTTGGTTGGTTTTTTTTAAAGTTAATATGGCATTTGCTGTATGTTAGTAAAAATAAGCTTACTCTCCTAAATCTGAACTCCATTTGCTCTCTTGACTCATAAAGGACTCCTTTCACACGTTACGTGTCACTGTAGACTAAAAAACCCCTGATGCTTCTTCTAAGGTGCTTAAAGCCTGACTTAGTAGACTTTGCAGCCAATTTTCTATGGCTGTCACTTTATAGAATATGATCCTGGTTAAGAAAGGTAGGGAGTGGCATATCCTGCCTTTTCCTTGAAAGTGATGGAAGTCTATAGCTCGCAAGAGCACTGGTGCTCAAATAGTGTTCACAGATGAGTAGGACCTGAAGAGGTCATGGGAGATTAGGTCCAAACAATACCCTCATGTGTAGAATGGTACCACCATAAGCGCACAAGCTGAGTATGAGTTAAAGGATGGTGTTAGGCTGATGGGAGACCAGGAGAGAGAGGAGCATGAAGACATCAGCCTCCTCTGTAAAAGGAAGATAGAATTTCCAATTATTTATGCAAGAGGAAATAGCTCATATGCATTCTTTAAGCATTTCAGTTAAATGATTGCTAAGAAAACATCTGTGTCAGGAGTTCCTACATCAAACAAGGCACAAACCTGAAAGCAGTTACCTCTCACCAGACAACAATACCCTTTCTCCTGTTCATTTCAAGGACTACTTCCTTCCATCTTACTTCCCTGCCAAAGTGAAACCAATTTTAGTAACATAGCTGTTGGAGAAAAATCTGGAATTTCTGTAGTTACAGATGTGCCAAGTCTTGGCATATCTTGTCATATCATATCTTGGCATATCATATAAAAAACTTTTTAAAAGTTCATATAAATAGTGGTCTTCCTTCTTCAGGACTTAGTCTGCTCTACTCTACTCCACTCCACTCCACTCCAGAGAGGGAGAGCAGGAAATTTTAATACATTCACTGCTTTTGATGTGCCAGCACTGGTAGCATCCCCCAGAGAGGCAGGTATTAACTCCCGGTGTGCTGCAGAGTAAGAGGGAACTTCTTCCCTTTGCAAAAGCACCACAAGTGCTCTGTCTGTTTAGCAGCATTCCTCTGCACACACTGCGGCTGAAAAAAAGATCTCACTGAAAACGATTTATGAAGGCTTTTATCAGCATAAACCCCAGGAAGGAAAGGGTATTAAAAATATGACATAACGTAAACGTTTAAGTCACTGATGAGCCCACAGGCACACAGAGGCCAGGGATCTCTATAATGTTTTGTCAGTGAAGAGAAGGAAGGTGAGTATGACATCACTGGGGTAAGGTTGGGACCCAAAGCAGGAGACCAGCAGTGACTATCCATATCAAATGCCCATAGTTAGGAAGAGGTTACTTGCTAAAGAAAATGTGGGTAAACTCAGCTAACAATGAGAGGCTTGGTTATCCAGTATTTTCCACCTAGTTCAAAAAGGTGAATTAGTAGAGGTTTACAACCACTCCAGCCTCTTGATAGTATTGGAGAACCAAAGACTGATGTCTGCTTGGTGCACTTCTAGTAATTTGCCATTCTAATACAATAAAAATACAAGTTATAACTGAATAATGCAACATTTACCCTTAAATAATTAAAAATACAGGAAAATGTAAGGGCAAGACTTTCAGACTCAAGGCTCCTCAGTTCTGTGTCTTAGTCATGGGTTGCCCAGGTCCAAGGTTGTTAAAATATTCTGTTTATTGAATATCGTGAACAAAAAGATGTTCATGTATGAAGCACTGCCCACTGAATTTTGTCTTTCCTTTTGACTCACTAGCCTTTGGATCACACTTGCACTTTGTTCTATTACAGAAAAGCAAGCATATGTCAACAGAAAACTTCAAAATTTATTACAGTAGAGGTCAGGTGCGAGAATTTCATTACATTGGCACTCTTCCCACTTGTGTGAGGATTAGCTGAGACTGAGACGTAACAATGTAGCCTCACCCCTCTTTAAATTACTGAAGTCTTCAACTCCAAATGTCAGTTTCACAAATGGAAAGAGTACCGCAAGGAGGTGAAAACTCAACATGGGGACTTGGAACTACTTCTGGCATTTCATTTTCTCTGTTTTTCTCTGTAAGCTAAAATGTATTTGATTATTTACCATTGCTATATATTTAAACGATGACCTTGAGATACACTGGATGATCTGGGGGTGGGGGTCTGGAGGGCTAAAAATCAATATAAAATGCAGTAGCATGGAATATTTACAGTTGAGTTCTTTAAAATTTCTCTTGAATGTGTAGGATTTCAGCAGGTATCGTAGTATGCACACAGAGCTGTAAGTAGATAAAAGAATGAGAGCAAAGTATTTGGAAAACTGTCATCTAAAAGATTAAACTTGCAGTGTCTGACCAGATTTTATGCCTTTTTTTAGCCTCAAGATTAGATACGAGGCCAGTAAATTTTTTTTGCCTATTTTTCTCTTTAGGAAAAGACTCATAAGAAAGCATATATTAATTATGTATTAATTATTCTGTGTTCTCATTGTACTGCAAAGAGTCTTTGAAATAACACCTAGAAATTCAGAGGATTGCATTACTTCATTCTTCCTGTCAAGTTTAATATCGTTCAATGCAGACGAGTATAAGTTTCTTGTGTGATGAGTACTTGCTGTTAATAATCCGAAGCATATAAGCACAGGGTCTTACAACTCAAACTGTATTGAGATGCAGAAAATATGAAAATATATCACTCTGTAGGAAGACTTTTGCAAAATACCTAATGTTACATTACAAGCTTTTATGTATACAGTAAATTATATGAAAATACCACCTTGGTTTTACAGGTAAGTAAAATCAAAAGAAATTAATTAATGTGATTCTTAAGAGTTTGATAGAGATACTCTGGTATATCTTCTCCAAGAATCATTTACGTTTTATACATCCAAAAGCAAAGACACAGGATAATAACTAAGTTTTTTAAGGAGTAATACTAGCATGAGACTGAAGGCTGTGTTTGGTTTTAGTAGGAACAAACCCACTCCTCAAAATCGAGGTTATATTACTTGACCAAGTAAAAGAAATGAGCCCAAATTAGCCTGAGTATTTAATCACAACAAAAAACAAGGTGTGATTTTCCCTCTGAAGAAATTTTGTGAGTGTTAGAAATGTTGTCATCTTCATACTTGCAAACTAATGTAGCTGAGATTTACTAATAGATATACAGGTAAACACAGGAAAGCAATGAATTTTCTCCCATTATTATTATGATTTAGGACATCAACATAAAGGTATGAAAAGTGTCCTGGCTTCAGCTGTAAAAAGCTTTATTTCTTGCCCGACAACCAGTACGTAAGAAAGACAACATCACCTTGAAAATAAAGAAATAATAAAAATATACAAAAAAAGCTGAGGAGAAAATGATGTTTAAAAAATGCATTCTATTAATTATTAATTTTCCCTGTTTATTCTAAAGATATTTTAGTTTATAGAGATGATAGAATCATATAATCATTTAGGTTGGAAAAGACTTTTATTATAGTCGAGTCCAACCATTAATATAGTACTGCAAGATGACTGAACTATGTATCTAATTGTACAAGAAACTATATTTAGACAAAAAAAAGAACACAAAAAAATTGAAGACTAGGTAGAAAGCAATAGGAGAGCATAAAATACGGTAATTTAAAACTGTAAACTGACAGATAAACATTATTTCCATAAAATCATAGAGGAAAAAAGATACTTACTCTAAGCAAATGAAAAATGACAAAGCATAGGAATTTCTGGGTGGTTAAAGAATGTTGAACAAAGAATGTACATGAAAATGAAGACAGAAAAGAAAAAAAAGATCATAGACGAGAAAGAAAAATGAAATCTTCACACAGGAAAAAAAAAATACTTGGTAGAGTATTAAAGTACACTTATATTGCAAATGTCCACAACTCACGTATATAAAATTGTACCAGGTACAAAGAATATAACAGCACAGACGGAAACAACAAGCACACAGACTAAGCCCAGTACCAAGACAGATGCTGCACCCATGTCACCAACCTGGAAAGGGAGTTCACTCAAGGTGCCTGCCAGGAGCGACACGATGAGCCCCACGATCCCAACACCCAGTCCTGGCACCAGTGACACCAGCATGGTCACAGCGAGTGGCACTGCTGCCTCCCTGTCCCTTCAGCCCAGCTCAGCAGCATCGAGCCACTCCTCCTTCTCATCCTCTCCTGTGACCTTCACAGCTGCCACTACCAGCCCACAGAAAAGCAGCACCAGCGAAAACACTGAGGTGGGGTTGGCAGCCACATCCCACCCATCCACAGCGCTCGTGTCCTCTGCTCCTTCCTCCACTGCTGCTGCTACAGACATTGGGTCAGGCACTGTGTCAACAAATGCTCTGACGCATGGTCCCACTCCCACCTCAGCGGCAACAAACCATTCCTCCTCCTCCTCTCCTGATGGCTTCACAGCTGCCACTACTACCCTGCAGCAAAGCAGCAGCAGCAGCACTACCAAGGAAAGCTTGGCCGCCACATCCCACCTATCCACAGCACTTGTGTCCTCTGCTCCTTCCTCCACTCCTGCCATTACGGGCAATAGTAATTTTCTTTTAGTATATCTTTACTTTTTTCCAAGTTGCTAAGTGTATGCACTACTGTGTTGTTTGTTTTTTTTTATTGGAAAGCTAAAACAAAATGGAAAAGAACAGAATGAAGCTTTTTTCTGTTCTTTACCAGAGAAAACTCCAAGCCCAAACCCAAAACTGGTGCTGTGTTTTCTCTTTTTATTTCATAATTGTATTGTAGTTTGAATGCAGATCTAAGGAGTTAATTGTATCCTGATTGTGAGTCATAGTTCTGTCATGGAATTAAGTGGGAGATATGCACATGCATAAGGTAAAAGTAGGTATTTCACAACAGCTCAATGTCTAAGTGGAAACCAGTGATGAGTGGTGTTCCCCAGGGGCTGTTATTGGAACTGGTGCTGTTTAACATCATTGTTGGTTACATGGACAGTGGGGTAGAATGTACGTTCAGGAAGTTCACTGGTGATACTAAGGTGTGTGGTGCAGTCAACATGCTGGAGGGAATGGATGCCATCCTAAGGGACCTTGACATGCTTGAGTATGAACTTCATGAAGTTCAACAAGGCCAAGTGCAAGGTCATGCACATGGGTTGTTTCTGAAAATAAATAGTATATACTTGGTGAAACTTTAAAAGAAATTCTACTCACTGTCTCCAAATTATTATTTCACAGTACAGATGACCACAGTTCCTCCAAAAAGTGCTATGGCTAGATTTACAAGATCCACAGCTAATCCAGTTTTCACCACCACATTTGTATCAGGACCTTGTAGTAAGTAAATATTTTATATTCAATACTAGAGTAAAAAATATTTAAGATGAGTTATTAAAATGAGATACAATATTCTTGTTTATCAGTCATATCAGCTGTGAAGTAAAATCTCTGGATATAATTTCAGAATAGGAAACCTGAGAGAACCACCAAAAATACATAATTTGTGATTTGGAGAAATCAAATAATGTACATTAATGTATGATTTACATCTATAGAGCAAACAGTTTATTTTTGCTTTTGTGGCAGAATGAGGGTAAAGGACGAAACAAGTCCTACAAAAACTTACAAAAAATGGTATTAGTTTAAGTTTCAATTTTTTTGCTTCAATATTAAATGCGTAGAATTGCAGCAGTGAAATGATCCACCTTGTATGAAACTTTTCACTTTGCAGTGCCAGTGTCCATCAAAGTTCAGAATGTGACTGGGGATGCAATACAATTCAGCTGGACTGGTGGCAGTAGAGGCAGCCTCTACACCATCTCCCTCATGGATGGAAATCAGGAGATAAACAAAACAACTACAAAAGAGACAAAAACTGTGTTTGAACATTTACTTCCTGGTCATGTATATACGGTATCTGTGGAAGCACGATCTTGTGCTGGGGATAGCAGGACTTCAGTGAGTGTTCGTACAGGTATTTCTATAATCATTCTGTCATTTCTTTTTAATGAGTATACACAAAAATATCTTTTCACAATATGATTTGGATTTAATTTCATAGACTGTTATTCCTACAAGTCATCTTTCTTTATCTGACTCATTCCCTTACTTGGATAGGACTACTTCCATTAAACAGAAGTTTGCAAGAGCAAGAGCTTATTCTGTAAAATTTATGACCATGCTATATTTCTAAACCAGATAATTCTGTACGGAAGTCAAGGATATTTTGACTGTGAATTTAACAGGAAATATTCTGCTAGCATTTGTGGTAGAAATTCTGGTGAAGTTTAGGTTGTATATGCTTTTGTGACTGCAGGCGGTCCTTAATTGTCATTGTCAGCTTTTAATTTCATCCTAGGATGTAGACATTAAGACAGGCTGTTTAATTGTTATTTTCTCTTCAATGCTTGTGCTACCAGGTTAGAGGAGGCATTTTTATTATTAATCCCCAAATACACAGCTTTCAGCGAATGTCATCCCTGTGGTGCATTTCCAACCTTAGATTCAACCGATTCTTTCTAGAAGAGATCTCAATTCTCCCCTGTGTTGCTGGCACCTTCTGACTTTGCGTCATCAACAAATTTTATGAGCAAACACATGCAATTGCTGGCAAGGTATATAATGGAAATGTTGATCAAGTTCTAAACAGGACTGATTCTCAAGGAACATCACAAGTAATACCCCACTAAAGCAAGCTTTATTCTTTCAAAGCTGCCATCTCCCCGTTAGCTGATTTCTTTAGACAAACCTTTTTCCACTAAAAATTTACCACTTGGCACTATCTAGTATTGTTTTCCTAACTCTTCCTATTGGAAGAGATCTGAACGTCAGCTTGTCAAAGGAAGCTACTAGGTTATTTTGGCATGATCCTCTTTTGGAAGAACTGTATTGCACTTTATCATACTTGGTCAGCGGTTGAGAAAATGTTCATGATTTCTTTTAATATCTGCTGAAATATCTAACTTGCCTTTTAGCAATTGTTGCTTTCTTTCAGCATTTCTTGACCTAAAATATAACTGTCTTTTTTTGTAACCCTTTTTTCAGTTCTCTAGTGAGTTGTCTGATCATTCTCAAAAGCTTTCTAGGACAATTATTCCAGCAGTTAAATGTGGGGCTCCTTCTTAGTGACTTACCCTCTATTCTAGGATTTAGAACCACAGAACCAGGGAATTATCATTATTTCCATTCAAATCTTTCAATATCTCAGTCCAGTGGCTTTCATTTATTAGTTTCCTTATTTAAGAAAAAATAAACCCACAAACTTTTGTTTTCTTTTGTAATCTGGAGCTATCTGCCCTATTAGAAGAGCATTTGAGAGCCAATTAAAAAGAGCAGCAAAGACCAAGTCACCTGGAATTTATGTAGAGTTAAAATCATGTTCAACTCTGTGAGGAGAACTAGTGATACGCCCAGTGAGCTAACCATGTAAAAACTGCAGTACCACTCTTTACTACTGTTTTGAACCACTATAAATAATTCAGATTAGCCAGTCCAGACAAGAGTACTGAGGTTTTGAAACTCCATGATGTGTATTGTTTTCAAATGAAATTGCAGGTGACTTTTACTTCTGAAAAGTCTATCTAGTTTACCTGAGTTGTACAGGCGTGTAACAGTAGCACCTGTATCTTTAACTTCCATAAGAAATCAGAGTTCTCAACATTATGTCACTAAAGTTCTCAAATGCCACCTACCCACTCACCACCTGCCTCTCTTTTGATATGCTCCGTTTTTATAATCTGCAATTCTAAGTTCTCCAGGGCAAAAAGAACTGCTGCTTAACTGATTCCTTGGCCATGATTAAATGCTTTCTCCTATTTAATCATTTTCTACTAGCAACAATCATACATGCACAGAGGTAGTTATCTTGACTTCTAAATTTATTTTACAGATTCTGTTTCCTGTTTCAACAGAAGTGAGTTTTGCTTAGCGCAGAACACTGCCTGTCCTGACTTAAAATATATTGTATGCTCATGTAAGTTTTACAGAATCTTAAAATTTGCTTATTCATAACTATGGGATGTTATTTCACAATATATAATATCTTTCATGAGTATTTTGCCATCGGCTTTATTATGTCAATTCACATAGCACTTGAAGTTCACACTTTTTTGGTAAGAAATCTGCCCTCATCAAACTTCAGCATCAGTTTCCAGCTCTATTTTTAGTCTGGACTATCCTATGTAAAGCATCCTTGTTTTGGCTTAGGGCTTATCCACCTACTCAAGAGAATTCAAACATCCTCAATGCCTTGGAAAATGTAATGAACCAATCTTGTTTCTGCTGAAATCAATGGGAGAGTGGCTGTTGACTTAGGGAGATGCATCCTGAATAATATAGGAATGACTAACAAGTTGTGAGAATTGTGATGGCTGACAATTGAAGAAGAGATTCAACTCTGGAGATTCAGAATCTAGTACATTAGACATATATGATACACTTATTATTTGATTAGTTTGTGATTTTATCAAATGGTATTAGAAATACATGAGAGAATAAAGTCCAAAAAGCAATTGTCAAGTGACATCCTGAGATGCACCTAATTATTTCACTTTTTTTTCCTTCAGATTATCAAGCATTTGCCTGCAGTGTTTTGTTAAAAAGCCAGACATTTAATCATACACTTTACGACTCTGAAAGTCAAGACTACAAAACAATGTCTGAAAGTATCAAAACAGAAGTAAGTTGTTGCAATTGTCTTTGCCATCATGAATGAACTAAGAAAAGTTTTATGATTAGCAACATATTCTCCCAGATTCATTGTTAAATCAAGATTGTGACAGGAGAAAAATATTATCCCTCAGGAGAAAAAAATAATCCCTCCTTGATAAAACAGTATAGGAAGCACAACAACTGTCTTGACTGAAGGACAGAAAGGCTGATGTCCAATAAGGGGTATGTTCTCTGTTTCTCAAACGTAAGATATTTAGTGAGAGGCACTTTAAAATTCTCTTTTTGCAAACACAAGGAACACCTCATTTTGTTTATTTTCTTCCACTTCACTAAAAACATGCCTTGGAGAAGGAAAAAGAATAGTACTCAAAAATAAAATTTCAACACATACTTGGAAATATGAGACCTTTACAAGTGTGCAATGTTTGTCCAGATCAATGTCATTTTGCTTCACAGTAGCAGTTGCAAGACTGGAGAAAGTTTTGAGGGATTCATATCAAGGTGGAACTGAGGAAGGGAAGTGGAAGCTTACAGAGCCTGGGGGAGCCTAGTAAAGCTGCCATGCAGAAGCAGCGGTCTGCCACTTAGCTGTCTATATCAGGATGCTAAAGAAAACGACTAATAATTTATACATCTCTCAGGAATCCTGATGTATAATAAGCCTGTTGGAAAGGTAAAACTACTGTAAGATTGGGGTAGACTGCTTTTAAATAACTGGCATAGAAAATTGGTTTTTAGTATGTCATACCTCTTAGCTAAGAATCTCCACAGATTTCATAAGCAGTAATTAATTAGTTCTCACAACACAAACTCAGAGGTAACCTTGTCTTTTGACTGCTAGCATCTCCATTTCATCGTGGTTAGAATTTATTTTAGTGAATTTAAGAGGCTTCCTCCAGCCTCACTAAATGCAACAAGAATTCTGTTACTGTATTTTAAATAAGATTTCACTCAGGTATTGTGCACTATGTCAGCATGATGTTTATTACACTTTTCTTTATAAAATGGCTAAACCAAATAGAGGCTGTACTAACATCACTGAAAATTATGGTGAATGCTCCATCCCTGGCAGTGTTAAAGGCCAGGCTGGGCAGAGCCTTGGGTAACATGGTCTATTGTGAGGTGTTGCTGGCCATGGCAGAGGGGTTGGAACTAGATGATCTTTAAGGTCCTTTCCAACCCTAACTACTCTATGATTCTAAAATACAGTCAATTTCTGTGTTGGGTTTTAATGCGAACTTAATGCAACATGCAGTTTGGGGTGAGGGTTTATCCCACAGCGAAAGATGCAGGTAGATAACTCAGCAGTGACTCAGAAACAAGGCTCATTATCATCCATGAAACACAGTAATCTTTCAGACTTTTCAAGTAAATCTTTCAGACTTTTTCTTGCTTATCCACAGCAAGAATATACCTTTTTCTTAGTGGTTTGAATCAAACACCTAATTTTCTGTAAAGATTAGTCCTGACAGAAATGTTTCAACCAGTCTTACATAGTTAGAAGGGAGGACTGCTTGTTCTGCCCTATATCCACATGAGCAACTGTACTTCTGGAGACATCACTGTAAACCTAAATCATTGCAGCTGGTGTAATTGGATTATACTTAGTTTATGCTGAGAGACAAATCACATCCTTGTCTGTCTTTGCATAGTTATTGTGTAATGTCACGATTTTGATGGTCTGGTAACAAAGCATTTTATCTGTTCTAAACCTCTAACATCAAGCTTTTTGCTGTTATTGTGTGCATGACCATGCCTGAAGTTCAGCTGCACATGTTGAAAAAGCTAGCGGACACTGAAGGCATCTTTAGAAATGTTAGGTGCACTTTGTACACCTAACACCTAGTAAGTTCAAATATTGTACAGTCAGGGTCCCACATGGGTTTGTAGCCTGTGGAGGAGGATTGCTAGTTTTAGTGCATTATTCATTGATAACTAGGTAAACAGTTTACTGCTTTGAAAGTCAAACTTAGATTTTCAATCACAAACTATGCATTGTTCCAGAATCCTCCTTCAGTAATTTTTTAGAGAATTATAAAAATGGAAAAAATTAATATCCCGCTATATGTTGATGTGTGCATCCTGCTCTGCCTCAGTTGACTGACATATGGAACAAATATTGGTTTCAATTTACACAGGTTGTTACAGAAATGCGCATCAGACTGAACGATGACCAGTTTGATATCATTATGCTTGGATTCAGACCTGGGAGTGTGATCGCTGATTTTATTTCTCTATTGCAAACCCAAGACTCCATCTATGTGAATGTTATGCAGACATACTTAAGTCAAATACTGAAGAGCAAGTTTGGTGACCAAATTGAAGTAACTATACAATGTAAGTGCTGTTGAAACAGCTTTCCTGTTATGGTGTGGGGAGTAAAGGGTGATATCACCTGCTCTTCACAAAAGATGATCAATTAGTTTCTTTCTATTAAGAGGTTCAAGCATTTCAGATGACTCATTTAAACAGCCACAGAATAGATAGTCTAGATGTCATGTAGATTACGGATCTGTTTTAAAGAGCCATAACACATACCCAGTTTCAGATTTAAAGGGTTGGTGGGTTCTCTTCACATAGCAGGAGGGCTAGGTGAGCTTCTTGTTGTAGTGTGTATCACCTTTTTACCCTCCATGATGATCTTAAATGATTGGCTTTCAGTGGAGAAAGGGATAAGGAGACTTTTTCTGTAGTGGCACCTGAGATACTTCCCTCTGGATAGAGATGTGATGGAAAGGTTAACCTCTTCTGTTGAACAATCCTCTTTGGCTCCCGCTTCCTTGGCCAGAGGTGGTGTGGGCTTAGCAACACAAATTACTGCAGAGATGCAGAGAGGCTGATAGGTAAAGTAGAAATTGGGCACAATATTAATCCAAAATACAGTATCTGTCATGCTCATGGTAGTGGTAATATGCTTATTGCCTTGAACTCCTACGAGCTGGCAGCTTTTCATGCAATGCAGATGCTCCTTCTGCTCCAGTTAATACCCTTTCTTCATGAAGCACTGGCTAGCACTATTATTTTGTGTATATGCCTTTCCACCATTACTACATGCATCTCTACCACAGAGATGAGGTGTGCTTACATGTGCTACAGGTCTTTCATTGCCTTTATCTGGCAATCAGAAAGCTTTCTGGTTTTGGCTTATCAGTTTAGAGACTGGTTTCAGTGGACTCTCTTGTGGAGCAAGTAATGGGAGGTGTGAATACAGTTGGCAGATCAGGTCCTGATTAATTTCACAGAGTTTCCTGTGCAAGTATAAGGAGGAGCGTGGGGGTTAAATTATGTACAGCTCCATTTCATGGCCTTTTTTCACACCTTGGAGCAACTCCTTGTTGAAGTACAGACTGGAGCTCTCTCATCACAGAACCTTCTGGATATTTTCCATCAAGCAAATCCTCAGAGCTGATGATTATGGATGTCACCAGCAGACCACAGGGATGTTCATAGAGAGGGGTCCATAAAATTTTCCAGTTTCAAATCTTTACTCCATACAAAAATATTTTTAATATCATTCCAAGTTTCCAAAGCTGCCAAAGAGTAAAATGCAGCTGTCCCTTAGGGCTCCAGGCTTTCTTACTCCTACTACACTTCTTACACTCTAGCTGACATTTCTAAATTGTGTTTTAAATTTCCAGCTTCCTCTGTTCAGTCATCAGCAGAAAAAAATTTCACCTGGAAAGTGGCAGTGATTGTCCTTGGAGTTTTACTTGGAGTTGCATTAGTGCTGATTTTTCTGATAATATTGTTTTACATTTACACGAAGAAAAGATCGGGTGCATATCTGGTTGAACCTAAAGGACTCCTGGGAAATTTTGTCTACAAGCATTTATAATAAAAATGTTCAGTTTCATTTTCATATTTTGGGTAAGGGGGAAAATTAATATATTTTTCTTAAATTCTATGTTAATAGTGTATGTTAACTTAAGATAACCCTACCCTCTCCTTCCCAACTCCCCTCACCAAATTCCTGAGTGCCTAATAACCTTTAATGAATGAATCATCCTTTTAACATTGTTCTCAGGTATGAAGTGGTGAAATTTCCCCTTTGTGCATGTGCTAGAGTGAGGTACAGAAAACTTCTGTTTGGACTATTAGCTATAGCTATTGCAATGATTCCTAACCATTGGGTATGAAGGCTGATATAATCTAAGCTACTCAATATTCTCATACTTAGATGACACAGCAAAGGCAGCACCTGATCTTTGTACCTATGGCAGGTCACCTAAGCTCATACAGCTGAGCCCAGAGTCATCCTGTGGGGCTTTATGCACTTGGGTAATTCACCTCACCTGAGATTTTTATCACCATATGAAGATGCCTCTTTCTCTCCAGTGACTGCAGAATGAGTTCAGGGCAATTAGTGTTCTAGCATATGCAGGTTGGTTAGGAGTCTTTACAGAAAGAGTGATAGAGTTGGGCTACGTGGGTTTGTTATAGGGCTTTCTGGAGAAGCAGGAGTTTGATCTGGAAGCTTCTTAATGCAAGGTTAGTTTCTTTAATTGTTGGGCTATGAAGAAACAACTGCTCTTATGTGAAAAATATATAGCATGCTAAATACAGGTGTATGTAATTGGACAGCCTTAACATATTACTAAATGGGGGAAGAGAGAAAAAAGGGTTAATTTGCACCAAAGTATTTTGCTTATCTTTTTTTGCCTGGCAAAAATGGTTGGTTGGGTTTGGTGTGTCACATAGTGCCATTTTGCCTTGCTTTTGATGATCCCAAAGTAGTGTCTGCTTAAAGCAGCCTGAAGGATGCTGTGGCATTGGACCAGATGTCGTGCTTTCAGGCACTTGAAAGAAATGACCTTTATCTTTTTTCACCCCTCTCAACTGCAGTCCTGGTGAGGTTACAGTCTGTTTCTCCTGTAATGTATTTTTTCTGCTTGGGAAATGTTGTTGAACAAATGATAAAGGGCAGTAGACTGCTGTGCATATTTTCAGTTGAATTTATGTATTTAATCTCAAACCAATTCTCTCTGCATCTGTGTATTCTGCGTGTATGCCTGTTGTCAGCATTTATGTTGAGGCCCTGGATTATACCTCCTAAACAGTTTGGGCCCTTTGTGGACTATGTTATGGTTAGTTGACACGGATTAGAGTAAGGAGGTATCTAGAACTGTAGCATGCTGTGGGACACAGCAGATAAAGGACCTCAGCAGGAATGGTGGTGTACAAGCAACTCTTTTGCCCACTGGATCCAGGCAGTGTTAATTTTTTATATCTCCTTTCCTGCATGCAGTATGGTTCCTGAGGGAAGATTACTGAGAACCCTAGTTAGGCAGAAGGGTGAAGCCATTTTATAAGCTGGCCTTACTGTAGAAAAGTTAATATAGTTCAGGCTGTATCATCATCCTGATGAGAGAAGTCATATCCAGCCTTGCTCTTCTGTCCTTGGCTTAGCAGCAACGTCACTTTGTGAGGCCAATGAGCTGTGCTGGTTGAGAAGTGATGGCCGTGTGAGTACCTGGGGTATCTTTGCACACAAAGTTCTGTTGGTGGCTTATGTTCCTGTCCAGAATATTATTTATTTTTTTGCAGGGACCTATGAAAGAGAGGTCTTGCATGACTTGTTCTCCCTTTCCTTCTATGTAGTATGAGCTTGGCTGTCCCTCTGCTCAGGTCTGGACTATGGAGTCACAGCCCACCTCACTGTTGGGAAGTCAGTGTGACTAGTAGTTGTTAAATTTATTCTATGTGGGTTTTAAATATAGCTAGCTTGGCTGCTATATTCACTGAGCAGTCACTTGACAAAGTATTCTGTCAGTAAACACAAGTTACCCAGTGAGCTATGGTTGAAAATATAAATGAGATCTTTTGCTTCTGTTAATACCATTTTCTTGCTCTTTTATTCTTCTTTTCTGTTTGTTTTTTTTTTTTTTTTGGGGGGGTGGGGGAGAGTGTTCTACTTTGAGTAGCAGACTCTCATTGTTAATAAACCTTTCTGATGTTCTTGCAAAGTATTGCCGGAATAAAGGCCATGTACAGCAGGCTTGTACTATGGAATCCAGGGACGTGTTTATGCAAAATGTATTTAAGCTGTTTTAAGAAAAGTTGTATTTTAAATGCTTTTCTGAAGAAGTCTTTACAAATAAAATCTCTATTTTTAAAATTTTTGCACTCCAAAGGCATCTACTGTTATGTCATGTAACTCGAAGCCTCTTCTACCTGCAGGAGGGGAGACTGTGGCCACTATCAACAGCAGAGCTAACCTTGGTCCAATATATGATTACACAGACGTATCTCTGGGCTAGATTACACAAGAGAAGCCAGATCTAATGGATCTAGCCTATTTCTCCCCCTACTCCAACAGAAATCACTATCCCCCCATACTGTGGTGCCTGGACTACGAGAACTCTCTGAAAATGAGAGGAGGAGTAGCCAGGCCTCCCCTTTGCACAGGGGATTGCTTCCTCTCTTCCAAGCAGCATTCAGACAGGCTTGTGCACACTTCCTGCTCCAAGAGATGCAGACACAGTAAGTGGGACAGGCAAATAAATCAGTCTACTGGTAAGATACTCAAGGTTATCTAGGTATCTGGCTCCTGTTGGTATCGGTGGGATTTAAACAGCCCTTTAATCTCTGTGGATCAGGGTCTATACGTCTAAGAAAAGGCACTTTGCTTGTTTCAGTCACACTTTTTTGCCCTGGAACTGATTGATGTTATCACCCAGAAAAACTTGAGCTGCTCTGGCTTTAAGAGACAGGGGTGAACCAGTGTCTGAACAGCAGAAGTACACAAGTCTGGTTTCCTAGGGGCTGACTTCCTGCATGCTCTATACCCAATCACTGCAGTGATGGACCTTCTCATCAATCTTTTGTAGGTCTCATAGTATGGTGAGGGGTATTAGTCTGTGCTGTTCAAGTTTTTAGCTAGCTTCTAAGTGCTGGTCACTTAGAAGTCACAGTCACTTAAGCTACTGTTCCCTTCATGCATGTTGTCATCAAGGCCGAGGTCTTAGGAAATACTGTGTTCTGTTCCTACTGAAAGCCATAGTAGTCTGCCAGCTGACTTCCTGGTGAGACTGAGGTCCCAGCCAGCCAGCCTGTGGTCTCTGTCATGTCATGTGATGTCCCTGGAACTGACGAGACTCAATTCTTCCATTGTGTGTTAAACAATTTCCCTGTTCCACAATTTATAATTCCAGTTGCTGTCAATAACCAAAAGATTTGATGCAGCTTCATAAATAAGTTATGAGACATGATGAAAATTATGGTACTATGAAACCAGGACCATACTCAGCTGTTGCACTGCATTCCCATGGGCATAGGCAGTTTGGGACTGGATCTAGTCATGCCATGGAAGAGCAGGTTGTGCAGTCACCATCTTCTATCCCATTGGGATTGTGTGGGCTATGCTAGGAATTTCCTTTAGTGCCCTTGTCATTGTAGACTTGTGATGGAGAATGGGAACTGCACCTTCTTTAAAAGGAAGGAGTAAAGCAATAGGACATGCTCTCAGATTGAACAAGAGAGGCCTGGGCAATAGCAGGAATATCATCTCTCGCCTGCTTAGCTCCAGCCTGTGAGCTAGGTGCCAGAGGAGCAGAAAGAACTGGCTGATAAACACAAGGAAGCCACTGGACCAGAGTTTCCCTCTGCTGGATCTACTGTGTGCTGAAATAGACACTGAAGTGAGACACTAAAGCATCTAAAGACAGTCAAAGTAGACAAAATATCAACAAGAGGAGTTCAAGCTGCAGATGATCTAAGCCCAACAGCACAGCAATATGCCTTACCCAAGACTTCAGGATCTCCTAATTATATATTGACCAATAAACCAAGGAGCGCATATATGCATGCATTCAGCATGGCCTAGAAAAATGCAGGGTTTGGGCTAGGGTAGGACCTTGACAGCTGGTGCCAGGAAGCATGCACAAGCTGTGGTGACATCAGCCAGCCAGCCAGCCAGCCAGCCCTTCAGGCCCACGTTACCTGCATGTGATGTTGCCTGGTTTGACTAGGGACTGCAGCTAGTCATTATGATTGAGTTTATTATAAAAGAATTCCTGACATCTGCTTTAAGGTGTCAGAGTGTGGAAATAATCTAGCAACAGAAATATTACCGTTGGTAATCCAAGCAGACCTGTATCATTTTACTTTTTGAGAGCTGGGTTGTCCCAAGACATTGCATTCTGGGAACCCAAATCTATGACATACCTGTTTATCTGCTATTAACTGGATCAAGCTTGCGGATCTGCCTGCTGGAAACTCGTTTTCCACTTCATGAGAAGAGTCATACAGCACAGCTGCTGAAAAAGGGTTGGGTTTAAACATTTTGCTACATAGACATGTCCCTTTACCAATTGTTTCTAGTGTTAAATGGTTCTTTTAAGGACTCAATTTCCAAATATTTGAGAAATTTAGGGCTGTGCTCAACTTGCAGTTAAAAAGCTTGTAGTGACAAACTGGGATCTGGCCAGCTCACATCCACTTGGCTGTTTCGTAGCCCCAGTTAAAAGTTTGCCCTGAGCAGCTGAAGCATATTTGTGCTGTAGGTCACATCTCTCTTCAATTACTCTTGCTGCTGGGGGACATGTGATCTTCCATGGTCAAATATATGTAAAATTGTGCTAGAAACTGTAGCAATAATCAATATTTTAATTCAGAGAAACACAAGCTTTTGTTAATGGTGTTGTAAATGCCATGTTCGAAGCTCACCATGATCCCATGCTGATGTTGTTTAACCCCAGCCAGCATCTAAGCCCCACATAGCTACTTACTTGCTTTCCCCTCGTGATATGGGGAAGAGAATCTCAAGGGTAGAAGTGAGAACACTCCTGGGTTAAGACGAAGAGAGTTTAATAGGTAATGCAAAACAAGGAATTCATTCACCACATCCCATGGTCAGGCAGGTGTTCAGCAACCTCCAGGGGAGCAGGGCTCCATCACATGTAGTGTTTACTTAGGAAGACAAGCACCATCACTCTGGACATCCTCCTCTTCCTTCTTTCTCCAGCTTTACATGCTGAGCATGACCCCATACGATATGGGATATCCCTTGGATCAGCTGTACTGGCTGTGTAACCTCCCAGCTCCTTGTGCACCCCCAGCCCTTGCTGGTGGGATGGTGTGAGGAGCAGAAAAGGCTTTGGCTCTGTGTAAGCAACTGCTCTGCAGCAACAAAAATATCCCTGTATTATCAACACTGTTTCCAGCACAAATCTGAAACAGCCCATACCAGCTGCTATTGGGAGAATTAACTCTACCACAGCCAAAACCAGCACAGCTGGCAGCAACAGATTAGGCAGAGTTATGAACAACTCAGGATGCTTTCAGCAAGACCTTGTCCTGCAGGGGCTCAGACCATTGCCTACATAACCACTGAAGTCACTGAAGAGAAGTTCAGCTCACTTCTGCAGTTCTGTGCTATACCAGCTCCATTTGAATTGTTGCAGTAAGCACAGCTGTGCGATCCCACAGCAGATGTGCAGTCAAGGAAAAAAATCCAGAGTTAATCAGAAAAGGGTGTGTGTGTGTGTGTGTGTGTGTGTGTGTGTGTGTGCAGACTCCAAAGCTGCTTTAGTGGTAGTTATTCACTCCCCTACACGTCCGACTTCATAAACAAAGGGTTTTTTAATGACCAGACTGCATGAATGTACCACTACACCCGACTTCCAAAATGTTAATTCCTTTATTAGACGTGCATGGAAACTAGCTGTTCATGAAGGTATCAGATCAAGAAGATGCTGCACTGTGCAGCAGTAGCCACCAGATGGTGCTCCCTGTACCCGTATCAGCTGCTCCAGCACCTCTTTGAACTAAATATTCACTATTTTCCGAATTTTTGGCTGGCTGTCGGACAGGGCAGCCCAGAAACTCAATTCCCTTTCAAAGGCCTTTGTAATGCTCAAGTGCACTCCGTTCCTATCTTAAAGGCATCCGAATATTTTCTTTTTCAGCACGTAAAATGACATAAGAGTTGGGAAATTAGTAAATTTCATCACTCTGAAGAGGAGACATGGAGCAAAGAGGTGCTGGACAGGGAGAGGGAGCTTTTGCTACCTGCAGGTAACCCTGGCTGTGCCCCGGCTGCAGACTGTCACAGGCACAAAGAGCCATGCAGCTCTAGTTACACATGCAGTTAAGCTCACGGGTGAATTACAGTCAAAAAAAGGAAGGGATAAAGGTGTCTGTGGGAATATCAGAGTGATCCTACCTGTCCCTTTGAATGCCTAAATATCAGCTTAAAGCTTAAACCTGAACTCTGTGAAAACACTTGAAGAAAAAGGTTTTGTTTCCTCCATGATTTCCTCTTCATTCCAAGGCCAGGTTGGATGGGGCTTTGATCAATCTGATCTAGTGGAAGGTGTCCCTGCCCATGGCAGGTTCGTTGGAACTGGGGGAGCTTTAAGGTCCCTTCCAACCCAAACTATTCTATGATTCTGTGATTCTGTTTGGTTTTCTGTGCTCTGGGTTGTTGCAAGGTAAAGTGAGAACAACAGCAACACATGAAGGCAGTGCAGCAGTCTGGGATCAATGAGCAGTCACCTGCAGCTTGAGGCAAGGGACTGATGTGTTTGGACTTTTCCACTGCTGTTGTGGCGGTGCAAATCACCACCTTCTTGTCACAGTGGTCTAGTCTCGATAGCACCTCCTAAACTTGTATTTATCTGATTGCAACAGTAAATATCCTATTATTCTGATTAAAGGTTAATTGGACATCAAGTGCGTTTCTCTTTTCACATTCAGATGGCTTATGCAGCCTATGGACTCTACATCTCTTCAGCTACTCCTTGTGGAGATTCTTACTCTGGATTCACAGAATCAGTGCCTTAGGGAAATTAATGTTAAAAGACCCCCACAATTTTATTAGCATGGACAAATTATCTGTGTAAAAAACAACCTATCAATCAAAAATGTAATTAAATATTAGCTCTCAGCTAATTAAAAAGAGTGATATTTCAACTGTCATTTTCCTTAACTATCACTAAGGTGATTTCACATGTCTAATCATGGATAGCTGCAGAGTGCCAGCTAGCAGCGAGCTTTCTTCCTCTTGAGTATCACATACAAAAGGCTGAACACTGCCATTTTGATTTAAATCCTAATTAGTGTTTAAGGAAA
Source organism: Loriculus beryllinus (assembly GCA_039877255.1). Lineage (NCBI taxonomy): Eukaryota > Metazoa > Chordata > Aves > Psittaciformes > Psittacidae > Loriculus > Loriculus beryllinus. The sequence goes on from JBCJKH010015435.1 coordinate 24,124, forward strand.
AGATCCTTTTCCTTTACTTCTGCTGAATGGCATCTAAATCTGTGTCTGGTACTCACTGAAGTCATGCTTGAATAAGGAAATAAGAATTCATGATCGGTAATACATAGCAAAAGGAGGCTGTCTGCTTGCCTCAGGCTTGTCACTGCTGTTTCAGTCTATAGAGAAGTAATGTGCTACAACCCTATAGCCATGTGCTTGTGAACAGCTCTACAAGGCCAAAGGGATGGGATGGTATAATCTCTCTTCCCTCCTTTCTGTCCTTCCAGAAGAGGTGGACTCATGAAAAGTAGCTCACTTTTGGCCAGTGGTGGGGACTGGGGCTGCCATGTAGCAGGTCCCTCTGGGAGGAAGGAGCCCTCCCTGCAGGAACCACAGCTTTGTCCCTTCTCAGAGATGCAGCTGTATTTGCTGTGTGATGTTGTGACAGGGATGAAGCCATTTGTCTTGCCTTGGGCTGGCGTCTGTTGTCAACAGAGAAAAATTAGTACCTTCAGGACATGATTCATCTGCCCTGTTTTAGATGTCTACTTCAGATAAGATGAAATCATTCAGAAATGTCTGTTTCTCTCCACTGAAGGCAACCTAGAGCAACATTGATTCATCGACACCTATACAGTAAGACAGCTGCAGGTGCTCAGAAGAAAACTCCCTCCACAACTTTTCATGCCTTGGAAGAAGTTAATAACTTAGTCCATCATCCCAACATCTAGTGAGGTGGGCCAGCAAATCTGTGGCATTACAGGCTTGGGCAGGGCATTATACTGGGTCATGGTGAAAAGGCAGTAATTTTTGCAAGCATTGGGAGTTCGGCAGCAGCAGCAACACCTAATTGGGAGCCTGTGTCTCTGCAAGCACACAGTTGGCACAAGAGTTTTTCCTCTCTTTTCCAGGATTTCATCAATAATGGCCCATAAGTTTTACTTACTGCAGCAACCTTCAAGACTGGTGTCTTTCCTCCCCTCTTCGCTTCAAGTATAACCAGGATGGAGGTCTCAATAACAAGACTTTGGCCTTTGAGGAAGATATCCCTCATGTCTTTCCATCCTGTATCACTCTCAGCAGAATGCATCTTGACCCCAACATGCACATGCAGCAGTGGCACAAGTGCACTATTGCACAAGCCCTTGTCTCTATTGCAGTGCTGCTGCCTCCACTCTGATGCAGCCTGCATGTAGAGCTGCAGCCAGACCATGTCTATCAGCAAAGACTGTGCAACCCCGGACCTAAAAAAGGTATGTGTGTGTGCAGATTATGTAGAAGGAGTAAGGAAGACAACAAAAAAAGGATTAATGCAAAGTCAAGCTGATAATTCCTTTAATGCCAATTTGTCCGTGCATATTGGTAGAGCTAAGGAAACTAGTTAAAGACAGTTGTGATTGCTTCACTCCTTGACAACAGATCACTGCCCAGCCTTGCAAACTCATTGTGCCTACTGCATGGGGTACTCAGAGCAGCGAGAAAGCAGGGATGTGTTATTACCGTGCAACCCTGACAAGGAGATGCCTGTTCTGACTCTTGCTGCTAGGAACCTGCCTTGGACAAGCAATCTGGCAGCAGCAGATGTCTCAAGCAGTAGCGTGATAGAAACCAAATAAACTCCTCCTCCTCTTCTTTTATATTTTGTATGGTCTCTAAGCCTTGTGGTTGGCCTGTTTCTGATAAAGAGTGTTGTCACACTGCTCTGTTAACAGTATCTTCAATTCTAGCAAAAAGTGCTGCGAAACACAGTTAGAAGAGAGTGAGTTTGAAGTTTATGCTATGCTTGAAAATTCCCTTTTCCCTGAGTTCAATCTCGTGTTAGCACCTGTCTTCTGCTTCACTACAACTTTGTATTTGCTGGGTTGTCCTTAATGACTTTTGCAACACAATGGTGCAAATGTGTGCAAGGTATATTTACAGGTCACTTAGAAGAAAATATGGTCTAAGCTGTCACTGCCAAAAAAATGCCTAACAAAAGAAGCTCTTGGGTCACTGTAAAGGATAATCTGATTTTATTCTGCTTGTGCAATGTCAGAAGTGATTGATATCTTAAATATGAGGAAATGGAGTTTCCTGCTTTGTCCTACAGCTTGTATTGCAATTGTCTCTGTCTCATTCTCTTATATCAAATAATTGGTCCATGGGTAGTTGGGAGCAGTCTCCCTTTCATTCTCAACTTTGTACAATGCAGTTTGTAATTATTTCCTGATGACTTTAATTAGCCTGTCTTTCATTAAGGTTATAAGTACCACATTTAGTGATTTATTTTTTTAGTTGACTACTCAGCTCTTAAAAGAGCTGGGGGGGTTAAGGGGCTTAAAAGAGACTGAAATGGCTATTGAATTCTGGAATTTCCTCTGACACAGACTCAGAGTACACAACTAGATGTCATTTTTTCAGACCAAAAGCATTACACTGGAAAACTGCCAAAGCTAAAAGGCTCTGCAGGATCCTGCTTGTTTTCCTGTCAGCTTGCTCAGATTCTGGCCAGGGAGGCTGCAATCTACTGCACCATGACTTCCCTGAAGGCTCCTCTCCCTAACGCTCTTCTCCTCACCTTCCTTTCCCAACAAAAATGTAGTAGGCTGCTACAAAACATAAAGTATATCTTGAATAAAATGACTCTGAGACATATCCATCCACTCTAGGGTTACTTTGTCTTGCCATAAAATCATGGAATCACAGAACGGTTTGGGTTGGAAGGCACCTTAAAGATCATCTACTTCCAACCCCTGTGCCACAGGCAGGGGCGCCTTCCACTAGATCATGCTGCTCAAAGCCCCATCCAGCCTGGCCTTGAACACTGCCAGGGAAGGGGCAGCCACAGCTTCTCTGGGCAACCTCACCACCCTCACAGGAAGAATTTTTCCTAATCTCCCCTCTTAAGGCATAAAGCCATTCCCCCTTGTCCTGTCACTACACGCCCTTGTAGTCATCCTTTTAGAGATATAAAAATCTCTAATTTCCCTCAGGTCTGTCCTCTTCCATGCAGAAAAGTTATCTAAGCTGAGGCTGAGGAATTGCTGTGTTAGTTTGGGATGCCCAGGTATGTGGTCTTGCACTTAACAACACAGCCTGCTTCCACTGAACAGATGTTATACCAGAAGCATATGCATGCATAGTTGCAAGGAGCTCCTCACCAGGGCTGCTCTACATCTGGGAACTCCAGCTGTCCACAGTGCATGCACAGATGATGCGGAAAGTAGATCTGAATGGTTCAAAATAGAAAAAGGAAATGGATGTTAGTGTCTATGCACTACGCTGAGTGTACCTTGGTGGAAATGAAAGTAGAAAGACATGGGAAACATGCTGTATTCTGCCGCTGTTGGTAGTGAGCCACCCCTAGAATGTTTAAAAGTACTGATTTGGTAACATTTAAAAGCATTATGCCCAATGTAGAGTAGCTAGGTACTTTCTGTTTCACTGGACTGGAAGACAGTGTTTGCTGCGGCACCACTGATATCAGTAGTGCTCCACATATGGGACAGATCCATTGTAAAACTGACATGATTCATAGAAGTGCAGAAAATAGCAGAGTAAGTTAATGAAATTTGGAAAGAAGCTGCATGGTGTAAATCAATGAAGACAAAGAAGTATTTTTCAGGCTCTGAGGATGGAAAATAATGCTAGATAGTACTTGCTGGCACTAAACTGCTAAATCATTGGCCTGGATTATTTACAGTTGTGATTCCTAGAAGTATCTCTACAGAGAACCTTGACCATGTTGAATAAAATTTGGAGTCCTGGGGAAATGTCATTATTCCTAAAAATGTTGCACCAGAAACAGAAAAGGCTGGAGCAAAGGCTGGATTACATTGGGGTCTGTGACACCAGCTCATGGCACAGTAACAGAATGGCTTTAATAATGAACTGCAGTATCAAACAAGATGCACAATGCCATGCACTAAGAAGACTGTCCTTTTCTGTGAGGAAGTATGAGCCTGATTTATGAAAATATATGCATGTTCACAAGTGACAGAGCTACATTCTTGTGAGGATTGACTTAGTGTCCTATAACAATCTGTCCAATACCATAAAATAAGAGAAATAGTTTAGCAACTGGTAAACTAACATACCTCAAAGCAGTTATCACTGGAGAAGCTTCTAAGGGGCATGTTTTGATTAAGATTGCACTGGAGATAGTGTTAGGCCTGAAGTGATTAAATATTTGCATCGGTGATTCAGCAGTAAATATAACTCCTCCGCTGATTAAGGTGTGTGACTTATGTAGAATGGTAAACAAAGAGGCTAGAACTGTTGCATGCAATGATCTTGACTTCTTGATAAACTTGACTTAAGTGAAATGTATTTAAGTAGCTGACTGCACAGATACACTTTTGAGAGTAAAGAATGAAGGTCATGCCTACAGAATAAGATGCTGTATCCCAGCAGAAATGGACTCAGAACAGGATTTGGCAACTGAAAGATAAGCAAACCAGCATGAGCACCCACAGTTTCACTGTGGCTAAGAAAGGTTAATGAGATGCTTGGACTAACAGTGCATAAGCAGGGCAGAAGTCAGGTAATGTTAACTCTGAACATGGCATTAGTGAGGTCAACGTGGAATGCTCCATCAAGTTTTGCCATCAACTACCCTATAGAGAGGCTGAAAAGGTATAAAAAAAAAAGACCCAAAAATGGTTAGATGGCAACTGCCTCACAGAGAGCCTTAAGCAGTTCAGTGTGCGTAGCTTATCAAAAAGATTTGATAAAACTTTTCATGTCTAAGTACCTACCTTCTTGAGACCAGGAGATGGAAAAGTACCAAACTGTAAATGGCTTATTAACCTGGCTAATTACACATGTAAATCAATAGATGAGAAGTGGAGAAGACATGTAAATACTCTACAAATGATTTTACAGCAAATGAAAACCTGGTGGAATAAGCTATCAAAGGTAACTTTGCCCTTCTTTGATTTGGTATTTTCAAATAAAGCTAGAATACCTGTACAGAAGAGAGTTGAACATTACGAACTCCCATACAGGGTAACGGAGACTGGCTGAAGGGCTGGTGGGCTGGTGACATATGAAGGACCAGACTAGCAGGTATGGCCTCTTAGTCTGACATGTATCAACTTGTCGATGGCCAAATATGTATGAATTAGGAAAGGCTCACCATGAAAGGCTTTCACGTCAGGTCTGCAGACTGACTACGTAAGTCAGGTACTTCTGAACGCTGTGGATGTGAAGTTTGTGATGATGCCAAATTATTCCCAGTGCACCAGTCTCAAACCTCTATGAGCTGTGCCAAGGACTCTGAGGAGCTCATCTCTCCAAGCTGACAGACTGTCACTCTGATAACCATGACAAATTTGTGTGTAGTTCAGGGCCTGCAATTCAGCTCCCTCCCGGGTAATGACAGCTCTGCTTCCTCAGCAGCCTTCCGGTGACCAGGCACCTTTTGCAGAGTGCACTGCACTTATTTCTTGTTTCTAGGTGTGTTTTTGAACAAAAGCATTGCCAATTATATGGTTACAAGCAAACAAGCATGCACTAAGCTTACGAGCTCCTGCCACGCTCCTTTCTGCACGTAATCCTGATAACTGGATGATATAAGTGTGTTGTTTTTTCCTCTCTCAATCTCATGTAGGCTACTGGAAGGAGGGAGTGGGACAACTTTTCCAGTGCCTTGTTAGTAACTGTACAGTTTTGACAGGGTTTGTAGCTTTCTTCCCCTGAGCTAAAGGGGAATATGCAGCTTCTCTATGGGACTAACAGGCTTGTTTTGTTGCCTAGGAATCATGGCCATTATCTCCCGGGAATTTCAGTGCTGCAGGAAATAAATGTAATACAGCTGCAGGGAGCACCAAAGGAGGTTCATGTCACTCATAAAATGAACTTTGAGATGTGCCAGATGGCATGGTCAAGTGGAATAATTGGGGTTTCTTTGCTGAGTCTCCTATCTCTCAGAAAGAGTCTAAAATCCCACATCTTCTGCATTTCTGCTGCCAGTCATGTACAAAACCACTTGGGGCAGACACGGTTGGGAAAAGGGCTCTTTTTCCTTATGATGTGGATAGTTACAGTGTTTTTTCTGGCAGGCACAGTAGCTGCTCTGCTTAACCTGGAGCAGGGGGCTTTATTCAGTCCCCTGTCCTTTATAGAAGAGCTGTGTACCCTGGAATGAAACTCCATGAAGCTGTTCCACTCCACACAGAAACAGAGGAGAGGAGGCATTTATAACCCCTCCCCGGCTGGTGTAGTTGCTTTTTCAAATCAGAACAACTGCAAGGGGAAAGACACTCAACACTTTCCCCACAAAATACTTACCTTCAGCTAAACTGCAGCTAAAACTGGTCAGAAATAGGTTGGTGTTTTGCTTGAGTTTCTTGCCTTTGGATCTCAGAAGAGGGACGTTTGAGTACCCAAATGTAAAAAACCTGACAAAATCTCAGAGAAAATAAACAAGTGAGACCTCTTATGTTATTCCTGGAAATGTTACTTGAAAACAAAAATGGCATAAGAACACAGCTTAGGTGGTCTCTGTAACACTGGCCATGGCTATTCCAAGTTAGGTATCTTGAGCCCTCCCCAGTTGATAGGGAAGCCAAGATGAATTCAGAATCCATTCCAAAGCAAGGTAAATATTCAAGGAAAGACTGAATTTTCTTTTGGGTATGCCCATTTCTTTCCACTGACTGAAAGAGAGTATGCATGACTAACTTTGATACCAATTTTCTAGGCAGCTAAAATTAGAGACAAATCCCACCCATTATACAGAGTATACCTAACCTGAAAGGAATGACTGATTATGTTCTTCAATATTAAAGAGATCCGAAGGCAGATCTGTTTAAACTGACTGAACATATTCTGCTCAAATTGCGTTACGTGAATATTTCCAGTTTAGGAAGGGATATATTAGTGTCATGTACAAGAAGACATGACAAAATTGAGAGGGGTTATAACTGTTGTTCCAACAAATATGGAAGGGGAACAGGAAAGGAGAAGAAAAATGCGATCTAAATCAGGGATTTAATGTGTTTTAGTAAGATGCTTCTTCAAATTTCCAGTCACTGCCAAAAAAAAACACCTGGGATATACTATTTAGTTGGAGACTGGGTGCAAAGCTGCTAATAACTTCCTAGTAGTAAAGAAAAGTTTGATATGTCACTGGTGATTTGTTTGATGTATCACCTGAAAGTCATACATATGTTGGTGTCTTATAAGTCCTAATACATGGGAACCTGAACAGAGAATAGTATTTCTTTAGTTAAAATAATTATATTCCAGTAACATACAGATTTTTTTCCCCTTGATGCTTTCCTTTCCTGTGTCCTTTCTTTTTAAAGCACAATGCAGGCTTATGGCTGCCAGAACCCAGCCTTTCTCAGAATCAGACCATAAATTTTTTTTCAACTTCATCTTTATGCTCTTCAAACCTTCCAATGTCCTTTCTGCTCTTATTTCACTAAACCTATGGAAATAACTGGGTTAGAGCATGAAAAGAGAGAAATTATACTTCGGAAACCGTCCAAAATAGTGTATATTTTCAAATGGCAGAGTGACACTCCATCTGGGACAAACTGTTGTTGCTGAGGCTTTATTTAGGTCAATAATTGTCTGAGTGTTTCACAGTAGGATGTGTTTGTGCTCTCTCATCCTTCGACTTTTTAGGTAGACTTAGAAGCACAATTCTGAAATGAAAACCCCACGTTTTCCTTTGATGATAAACATTTTTTTTCTAAGAACAGGACATTATTGTCAAAAGCTCCTTAAATCTTTTCCATAGAATTCCTTCAACTCTGCCCAGACATGTATAAATTAATGGCAAGTTGCAAACAGTTAAAACCAAGGTTTTGTTGTGGTTTGTTGTGGTTTGTTTTTTTATGAACACTCCATCTAAAACACTTTGCCTTCAACAGTTGAGACTTTCTTTTTCTCATCTGCCTCTTCAACACTTCTCAGTTGAACTTTTCCTACATGTTGCATCTCAGCAGTTAAGTCCATGCTGGCTTCTGCATTTCCCCAGGCTACCTCCATGAACTAGTTCTTGTACAGAGGCACCAGAGTTACCAGTACAGCACTGAAATGCCTCCCCTGGCTGTGCTGTAAATCTGCTGTCTCCTGCCACTGATGAGTTTCCACTTCACCATGCCCTTCCCCAGTGCATTTCTGCTTGCAATGGATGTCCTTTTTCTTTCCTGTGGGCTGCATCAGTCTACTGCCTGCAATGCTTACCCTGCTGTAAAGCTTGGAAGCTACTACTGTTTCCTATTCTATTTTCAGAGTCAGAGTTTTGTCCCTGCCTGCTTGTCCTCACCTTCATTTGCAGCTTCTCTCTCTTTTTTTTTTTTTTTTTTTTTTTTTGTCCTGGATTTTTTTAACGTGGTTTTATATTTTTTTTTAATTATTATTCTTTTTTTTTTTCTTACTTTTTTTTCCCCCCCCCCATAGTTGTCTTCTTGATCTTTTTGTCTGCAGGGACTAGAGGATCACTGGTAAAGTTAATGGAAGAGTTAATGAGGGAATGTAGGAATGCAGGAGACTGCTATTTTTGTCATGCTTCGTCTTATGTAATCATTTTTTGCCTGTGCAGTATCAAAATAGATACCAAACAGAACTTGGTTTCTGAGAAACCTGTTTTATGTCTCAGTTTTTCACACACAGCTCCCTTAGATACTGATACTGTGGCCACCCTGGAAAAGTTAAGTCTTCAGGATCTGATCACACATTCTTGCTCAGGAAAAACCCTCATGGAAGGGGACAGGAACGGTGCTTGAGGCTCCAGGGTCGAGTCATCAATTGTCTTAGTATCATGCCCAGTGTCTGTATGCCTCTGTGACACTTCATACAGTGAAAGGTAGCTCTCAGATATACCATTAAAAGAAGTATGGTAAATGGACGGTTGAGCCCACGCTACTTCAGCCATGACACTGATAGAGAAACTGCCACTTCATTCATCAGAGGCATACAATGTCTCATGAGCTTGGAGCAATGCTTCCCCTTGCACACTGCTGGGCTGTGAAGAAGGGGCAGGAACATGACTGAGCTGGTGACACGGGTGAGCCCAGGTGGGCAGCGCGAGCAGCCCTGCAGCTGACAGGCAGTGCACGCCTTCCTGTGAAGGACTGGGCTGTGAAAGGCATAGTTCAGCCTTTAGCGCTGTAAGCCACTTACAGATGGAGCTAAAACTTTTGTTTGTGCAGCAGATTTCGGTATTGTGTGTTTGAGTTTCGTTACAGCCTCTGTGTTGTTTCCCTTACTTCTTCCTAAGCCTTTACGAAGTTAAAACAGAAGATAATAAGCATCGCGCTGGATCGGTATCACACATTCACTAAGATCAGAGTATCTCTTGCTCTCTGTATCTTGTTCCATCTCACAGTTAAAATAAATGATATCTTTAAGCAATTTATTTTACTCTGTAAATGCCTTAAACATACACAGCTGTATAGGACAAGGGGAAATGGTTTTAAAGTGAAAGAGGGTAGATTTAGATTAGATATTAGGAAAGAATTCTTCACTTATGAGTGTGCTGAAACACTGGAACGGGTTATCGAGGGAAGTTGTGGCCGCCCCAACCTTGGAAATGTTTAAGGACATGTTGGACAGGGCCTTGAGCAACCTGGTCTAGTGGGAGGTGTCCTTGCCCACAGCAGGAGGGTGGAACTAGATGATCTTTATGTCTCTTCCACCCCAAAACCATTCTGTTGATTCTATTTCACAGCCTTTTTCAGGTCCTGTAGGGAGATAATGCAGCCTCCTCAATGTTTCTAAGGGAAAATAAATGAGACAAGCTTGAACAAATTTTAGATGCTATCGACACATCCTCCAAATCAAGTTAATTAAAACCCTGGACCCTCACTGAAAGACTGCTTCATAATTTCTCTTTATTTCTAACATTAAGAGAGAATTATATTTCAAATTTCTTATCAAACATAGTTTAAGCCTTCAGTGAGTATGTGCCTATCTGTGTTTGGTCTGGTATTCCAGAGCAGGAAGATGCTGAAAGAAGAAACAAAGTCAGCTGTAGGCTGGGTGAGTATCAGCGTGACACCTAATATAAACCAGCCTGAGCTTAAGCTCTTTGAGTATCCATCTCCTGGCCATTCTCAGGAGGGAGGGTACTGCGGGAAACGGACTCTCATCTGACCCGGCATAGATGTTCTGGGCAGCAGTTGCCCCTCTGCAGTGCTGTGCCTCCTGCAGTAAACACCCCTTCATAGGATAAAACACTTAAATACCTTCCAGGGGCTTTGTAAAGATTACCTCTGTCTGTTTACAACGGTAAACGAGCACCAAGCATTATGGCAAGCCCCCTGGTTAGCAGAGATGACGAACTCATGTAGAACTTTCGGCAGACACTTGGAATCCTGCTCTTGGACCCCTGCTATGATTTATCACCTCTTCCTACAGCTTCCTGGGGAATAGAGAGGAAGCATCAGCACACACCAGAAACCGGCCCAGCAGGTATGTGACTTCTCAGGCGCTTCAGGCAATTGGCGGCTCTTCCATTATCTGGCTTCTTGGTGAACTGGCTGGGCAGAGCTTCCTGCCACTGGGTAGCACGGCTCATGAATCTATCTCACAACCTCATCATGGATCTAGATTTTGAGTCAGCAGCGCTAAAACAACCCCAACAGCAGGTGAACAGCACCCACTGTACCTCATAACCATGGGGTTTAGGCCCCATCTTTGCAGGACCATGCTGAAATGCAGGTGTTTGATTTGATGGGAAGATGAATGAAGGTGGAAACTCAGTGAGAACCTTCATTCTCCCTGTTTCTGAACCCAACAGCTTATAAATCAACAGCATGCAAGACCCGGAGCCAGAAGAGCCATCTCCTCCTCACGCCGGCAGGACGGCACAAGACACCATCAGAAGGTGCCTCGACTCTCCATTTCTTCGGGTAACGTCCCCGCGCATCCCCTCCGAGAGGCCATGAGGAAGCCTGGCCAGGACCCGTGCCGGTTACGGGTGCGGAGGCAACGCCGGCAGTCCTCCCCAGTGGTGTCCGGGCGAGCGCTCCTCTCCCGCAGTGCCCCGGGGAAGCGCCTGCCGTCTGTTTGGACAGAGGGACGGTGACGGCCGTGGCTCCCCCGGCACCGCTCCGCCGGCGCGCCCCAGCCTCGCAGCAGGGAAAGGGGGGCGGGCAGCCCCGGGCGGAGGAGCGGCGCGGGGCGGAGCGGAACGGAACGGATCGGATCGGATCGGAACGGAGCTGAACGGGGCTGG